>ML664209.1:1353077-1406304 GCA_007570785.1 Antilocapra americana
CCCTCCTGGTGCAGGGGCGAAGACTCTCCATCCCCAACACAGGGAGTAGGGGCTCGATCCCAGTCAGGGCACTAAGATCCCATATGCTTCGTGGCGTGGCCGCGCTTGGGAAGAAAACAGTATCACAGAAGTGTCGACCTGGAGGGGACCTCAGGAGTCCTCCAACCCCACGGTCTAATCGTGCGGTAAGAAGGGCCGTCATCTGCACAGCTGCCCACCGCTGACCTCCGGGTCCCGCCCCCACCCCGAGCAGTTTCCATCGTCCCCAGGACGGACCACACGCCGAGGAGGCATCGGTGCCCCTGGTGTCCTCTCTGCTGCTGCCCAGACCCCTGAGCAAACCGCGGCGGACCAGGCTCACTTCACCAGGTCCATCCAGAGCACGCAGAGCACGCCCCGGGCCGGCGCCGGCCCACGACTGACTCACCATGCTTCTCGGCTGCCTCCAGCTCCACTGCCTGGGCCTGAGCGGGGGAGGAAGCAGAGAGAAAGGAGGCTCAGGCTCGCTGAGATCTCATCAGGGGAGGGACCGGGCTACAGAGGGTGGAAAACGAGCCGAAACTTCAGAGGAGAACTCTGTCCACACAGATCTCAGAGCGGGAGGACTCGGCCCAATGCGGGCTGCGCGTCACCCACCATTTCGAGCTCCGACATCTCGGGGAGCTGGGGGGCGGCCTCCACCACAAACTGATCGTCGTCCTCATTGTCAGAGTTCCGCGACTCGACGATCACGCTGGGCATGGCTTTACCGCTCCCCGTCCTGAAAGAAGAGAGACTGGGTTCCGTTAGAAGCCTTCTCCCACTCACACGCCCCCATCAACCCTGGGCGTCTGGAACTGTGTCCCCAGACCCCCCCAAATCTCCCCTCGTCTTCACTCACGTGCCCTGGGAGGCCAGGCCCCCCAGAGCCCTCAAGCAGCAGCTGAGCTCCCCCTCCAGGCCTCCGCTCTCCAGGTCCAGGGTAGGGTCGTGGCTTTCCTTGAGCTTACAGTGGCTTCTAGACTATACTCCCTAAAATTTGCCAACTCTGAATTTCATGTTGTCTGAGCTTCCCTGACAACAGATGAATGCTGTCTGTCATTTGAGAGGATGAGACGGTTGGATGGCATCGCCGACTCGATGGACATGAGTCTGAGCAAGCTCCGGGAGTTGGTGATGGACAGGGAGGCCTGGAGTGCTGCAGTCCGTGGGGTCGCAGAGTCGGACATGACTGAGCTGACTGAGCTTCTCTGAGAATCAGTGCTCTGGCCCTCAACCCCATCCCTGATCGCCCTAACTGGCCAGCCCCGGGGCTCACGCTGCGCTCCGGGCTCCTGCCCTAACTCGGGGGATTCCCAGTGCTGGAAAGGCCCCGCCCAGTCCCTGGGGCCCCCGAATGCTCCTGCATCCCTCTCTCAGCCACAGGCCTCTGGCGGGGCCTGGTCACCGCCGCTGATAGCAGACACTCAGCCCCGAATCCAAGACCCTGCTCCGTGACCACCCCACCCAAGTCCTCTCATCTCTGGCTGGAGAACAGTCCACGCGAGGCTGACTGGACCCTTCACCTGGTGCCCCAGGGGCACCCGTGTGCACACCCTGCCTCTCCACACTATGCGGACCTCTGGGGTGGGCGGCCTCCTCTGCAGGAGGCTTAGCAGCACGCTGGCCCCGAGCCAGCTGGACGCAGGGAGCCTCTCACGTCCTCCACAGTCCCGATGCCACGAAACGTCCCCGGGGCGGCCCCGAACGAGGACCTCTGCCCTAGTCCAGTCCGGACACCAGGCCCTCTCCTCCGTGGAGAGGCCCCGAGCCTCCATCCCCAGACTCACCGTCAGCTCATGAGAAAGACAAAGAGCCAGGAGCTCACCTCCCAGGATCTCACCCGCCCCCAGCCCCTCTTTGAGGCCAGTCCCTCCACAGGCCCTCGCCCAGCAGGGCCTCTGCTCCCACAACACCCTGCCCCCCACCCACACACCTGCGTCTCTAGTCTCCCCTCCCTACTGGACCGTTCCTGCCACCAGAGAAAAGCGCTTCTCCTCTCACCTTAAAAACAGGACCTCTACCTTCTCTCAGGCCTTCCCACCACCACCTGCTTCCCTGGGCAGCAAGGCTTAAAAGACACACCCACGCCGCCTCCAAGCCCTGCCTCCCCACCCAGCAGAAGCCCACTTGGATTGCCCATTCTCCTTTCCCTGTTTCCTTCGCTTTGATGTTTTATACTCTATCCACACTGGATTCACAGGGAGATTTGTAAAATTTATAAAAGCCCTGCGTGTAGCCTGTCTTTATACTGCTCTCACTTCCTATCTTTTGTTTTTAATTTTTGTGCAATTAAGCCTTTAAATTCTTTAATCCCATTTTCTCCGACTGTTTTCATACTCAGAAAATCCCCTTATCTAGCGAGGGAAGGCATATACTTTCCCGTAATGCAAAGATGTGACTGCAGAGCACAAACCCCCATCTGGAGGGGGTCAGGCCCATGCCTAGAGGTCAGGCCCCCCCAGGTCCTGTGCTCCCCTGCCCCCGCCCCCCGGCGCGCTGGGGAAGCCCCTTGCTGACTCCAGGTGCTGAGACACTGACGCGGCTGCTCGGGGCCCCACCTGTCCGCGGCCAGCACCTCCACGCTCTCCTGCCATCGGGCCCGGGGAGGCGCGGGCCGTGCACTGCCAGGCCGAGGAATCCTCCTGCAAAGAGACACAGAACACTGCGTGTTTCAGGGTGGACAGAAGGACGCCCAGCTAATGCTCATTTCCAGGCCACCTTCAACCTGCCAGGTAGGACACGGTCTGCAGAATATTAAGAACGTCCCACTAACCTGACAAGTCTAAAGGCACCCACCTCTTAATCTCATCAAGGTAAAAAGAGGGGTAAACATAACTACCAGGAACCAAACCCGCAACATAACCTAGCTGTGAATACAAATCTCCCTGAATCCCTGAGATGCTCTACGGGAGTCAGGTGCCTCTCAGGTACAAGAAGATTAAGTGGGCTTTGCTGTCTCTGGACTAAGACTTGCTCACAGCTGAGCTCAAGCAGCACGAGAGCTGGGGCAGCATGGAGAGGCGGGGCGGGGCCGGGCACACGGACCTGACCGCCGCAGGGAGCTCGCCAGGCGGGGGCTCGGGGTTCTCGGGCGTCTCGCTCTCCTCCTGGCCGGGAGGTCCAGCGTCTCCTTCTGGACGGCCGGCCAGCCCACCAGCAAATTCGAAAAGAAAAAAAAAAAAAACCAGTAAACGTGTGAAGAGACAGCCATCAAACAATGACAAATAAAAATGAAATCTTCCCATCATCTTAATGAAATTAAAACAGCCACTTGGTCTCTAAATTTGGGGGAGGCGTGGGGACACGGACAGACTCCAAATACAAACTGGGTCAACTTCTCAAGAAAACAGAATTCAGCAGGTAGGTCCGTCAAGTTAGCACTTCAGCGGAAAGAAAGATGCAGCCTCGGGGCAGACACGGACACACACGGGCAAACACGCGCGGGCCAAGGTGCTCAGCCAAGGTGTTCGGCTGCCGCCATCACCACAGGGACGGACACCAGGAAATTCAGCAAATGGTGGTTTGGTCCCGAGCCACTCCCTCGCATGGAACAGTCGCAGTGTTAATATACCCACAGTCAACGGCGTGCTGTGCTCAGTCGCTCAGTCGTGTCCAGCTCTCTGTGACCCTGTGGACTGAAGCCCGCCAGGCTCCTCTGTCCACGGGATCCTCCAGGCAAGAACAGTGGAGTGGGTAACGTATATTGCACAGCATAGATGGGGGTCCAGAAGGACATTCACTCAAGTTATGAGCACTGCGATTACCAACGCTTTTCATTTTCTTCTTCATTATCTTTCTGCATTTTTAAAGTTTTTTTTATTTTGGCTCTGTACCATATTATTTTTATAATCTGAATAAAGTTTTGTTCATTCTGATAAAGATTTAATCAGTAAACAATAAGCCCAAACTATTAAAACAATTTACTATTTAAAGTAAAAGTGCTTCATATGTTAGAAAGTAGTAAAACCAGAATTTGATTATTGGAAACATAGTTTACACTCAAGGAAAAAATTCCTGAAATGCCTTCTTTTAAAACATAAAAAGTTAAATCTTAAATCAGTGGTTATGTTTCCTTAAGCTACTTTCACTAATACAATGTGTAAAACATAAACCTGAAAGTACATGTTACTATCTACACACAGGGACACAATGTATACCAAACAGATTTATTTAAGGCCATCACTTACCTGCATCACTAGGACAGTCACCTAAAAAAAAAAAAGTACATCAGAGAATCAATTTCTGCCAGCAAACTTCAGTATATTGAATTATCAGAACAGGGTGCGAGAAAAATACATTAGTATTAACTCTGGATGTCCATCAGAGGAAAAATGGTCATTTCCTCATAGCCCCTTTTCTGGCTTCCTACTGCGACCGCTTTGTTTTTAGAGAGAGACAGACAAAACCATGAATCATGATATGTCATTACTTGAAAACAGGAGCTAGGAATGAGGAGAAAGCGCATCAGTCACGGAGACGATGACAGACACAGAGGCGGGAGAAGGTGACAGGGCCGGCCGCGGGCACAGGCCCGACTCACGGCGCTCGGCCGCAAGTGTCTTTCCCTCGGCTCCCAGACAGGAGGGGGCCCGCCCTCAGCAGCCGCCTCGGCACTCCTCACCCCGGAACGGTAAGGATGAACGTGACTGAGGTCGCAACCCATGGGGGCCCGGGGGGCCCAGGGCAGTCTCTGTGCTGCACCTGAAAAGCATGAACCCATGCACACAAGAGCCACAGCTCCCCGGACGCGGGCCGAGAGCAGACGCCGCCGGGCTGGGCCGGGAGACCCGGAGGGGAGGGCCCGACCGCCAGAGCAAGCGTCTGTCCTGCGGACACCGAGGGCAGAGCACCGGCACGCTGTCCCAGCGGCCCGGCCTTGGGCCTCGGACACCTGCCTCCCCACGGTCGGGCACCGCAGAGCAGTCTGGAAGACGGGGCCGCCTGGGAGGACGTGCGGGGCGCTGGGGAAGGGACCAGCGCGAGAGCTGCCCTGCCACCAAGGCCCCGAGCCCACAGCCCCAGGCCTTCTCCAGAGCCGCGGAGGGGCTGTGGGCCACGGGGTGTCAGAGGGCACGAAGTCCGGGGCTGACCCCGGGTGCTGTGCAGACACGGCAGCCTGCCCCCGGCGCAGCTCTGCGCCCCGCCTCAGGGACGCCCCAGCCCTGGGCTCCGCCTGCACCTCTTGGCCTCCACCCGGACGCCCCGGCCCTGGGCTCAGCCTGCACCTCCCGGCCTCCACCCGGACGCCCTGGCCCTGGGCTCTGCCTGCACCTCCCGGCCTCCACCCTGACGCCCCGGCCCTGGGCTCTGCCTGCACCTCCAGGCCTCCACCTGGATGCCCCGGGCCGAGGCCCCCTCTCCCTTCCTCCCTCATCCCTGGCCAGCACACCTCCACCGGGATCCCAGCCCTGGTCAAGGCCGCCAGCCCCTCCTCTGCAAGCAGGCACCTCCACCCTCGGGCATCCACATGCCTCCAGGCGACCCGGCTGCTCTGTCCCTCCCCATTGGCCCAGGGCCCGGGCTGGTCTGGCCTCTGGACCACGGGCTACGCTTCCACATGATCTGAGCATCGGGAAGCCACTCACCCTAAAAATGGTATCAGTGTCCTGTCACCAAGCTCCCAATACGGCCACTGGCCTCAACTCCCCCCGCCCCGCCCCGAGGACACCCTGACCCCTGTGTGACGTCTCCCCGCAGACCACCGCAGCGCCTGCCGCTTCGGCTCACTCGGGCACTCTCTGCCCGAGGGCCGAGCGCACCACAGGCCTCCGACAGACACTCTCTGCGGAACAGGCTGGCACGCATTAGCCCTCGGCTGC
The DNA here is from genome assembly GCA_007570785.1 of Antilocapra americana. Lineage (NCBI taxonomy): Eukaryota > Metazoa > Chordata > Mammalia > Artiodactyla > Antilocapridae > Antilocapra > Antilocapra americana. The sequence goes on from ML664209.1 coordinate 1,358,918, forward strand.
CCACATCCCTGTGGCCCCAACTCCTGTGAGGGCCTGGCACTGGGGCACGACCCAGGGGCAGGGCGCCCCTCCACGCCTGCGAGGGCCTGCAGGGTCTAAAGAAGCACACGCTGGTCCAGAAAACGGGGGACGTGTACACGAGCAGCCGGTCCGCTGTGCCGTACAGCGGAAACCACCAACACGCAAAGCAGCCGTAGTCCAACAAAAGCCGCTTTTAAAAAAAGCGAATCGTGAATGTATAACCTTACTACAAATTTTTTTTTTAATGCTGGGGAAAAAAATCATGCTTGAAAGCAGAACCCTAGTGAGGGAGGACTTGAGACAGAGAACATCACAGCAAAGGCACAGTGGAGACGGCCTCTGAGCTGCGGGGGAGTCCTCTCTGGACGGGAAACCTGGGGCTGCCGCCCAGCCTCCGGGACCCCCAGCAGCACCTGAGGCTTGTCCCTGGGTCACGTGACACTTCTGGGCTCAGGAGGAACTCGGGACACGGGAAGGCCTGCCGCCCTTGGGCTGGGACCAGGACGTGTTCCTCCAGTTTATCAAACTACAGGGCTGGGCCTCAGGGGGGTCAAAGGCCTGGGAGCCTGCGGCTGCGGCCACGACCCCGGGACACCCCCGTGGGGGCGCGCGGGTGACCAGCCTCCCTCTTACCTTTCTGCTTCGCGGCTGGTTCTGACTCGGCACTGCCTCTCCACAGACTGGCTGCATTGTCATCTGAAATACTAGCTGAGTTAGTATTAGCTCCTCTCGTTCCTGACATCAGACAAAGCAGGTGACTGAGACGGAAATGGGCAGGGGGTCACGGGTGTTACGCATCTGCACCTTTCCACCGCCAGTTCCCCAGGGGTGACCCAGGGAGGCTTTCTGGAAGATGCCCCTGGACTGCTCCCCTCAAGCCTGGCTCTGGGATCAGGAGCGGGGAAGGGGCGCCTGGGAAGTGCACAGGCCCCACCCACGCAGCCAAGGCAGACGCCGGGCCCCCACGTTTCCAGGACGGCCTGACAACACCAGTCCCCACTGGTCTCCCCACGAAGGCCCAGCCTGGGAGTCGTGACCTGCGGCTGCAGCTTCAGGACGGCAGGAGCAAGAGGCAAACGCTCCTGGCTCTGCACAGCCCAACACACGTCAGAAGCCCCGCACACTGCCTGCTGCTTACTGACTGATGTGCAGATGCTGACCAAACAAGAAAAAAATACCAAGAACCCAAGAAACAAAATATTTCTCCTACTGAAAACAAAAGCAGGGGGGCTGAGGGGACACACTTTGAATTGTGGCAAGAACCAGGGAGGAAACCCCACCCATCACTGAAGCACCGACCTCCCCACAGCTAAAGGATCCAGAGACAAAACTGGGAAGATGTCCCCCTTCCTGAAGCACAATCTTATAATTACTTACAAGTACTCAAACATAGTTTATGTCAGAATCACTCTGTCACTATAAAATAAAGAATCTTTGTTCTTGTCAAATAAAGAGTTGCTTTATCTTATGTGGTAGAACGACATAAAATAGACAACATTAAATTTTCTGAGGAAATTTTTTTTTGATTGGTTAAGAACGATGCGGACCTAAACAGCCCGACTCTAGTAGTTAATTATTTGTGATATCTCATAGACAGCAACCAAAAAACCAACACGAAATACTATTAACTTCTAAAACAAACAAATCTAAAAATCATGGTAAGCTGGGCAGCCGTAGATGACCAATTTTAGAAGAAAACACCCCCAAGTACTTTAAGTTGTCACATACTATTTGGAAGCATCAAATCCTTTCTATACTGTACAAACTCCACCAACTCAGCAAATGAATTACAGACGCGTTCTGCTCGTAGCTCGAGGAAACCAAGGACACTTTGCACAACTTCGTCTCCTCAAAGTTCTTTCTCTATTTTTTGAGAGGCCGACGATGGTTGTTTTAACATTTCTAGAAGTAGTCTTAAGGGAGGGTTATTAAACCCCAAATTCACACAAATAGAAAGTATGTAAAAACAGACTACACCTTCACTACTAACACTACAGCCAATCCTTATCCAGAGAGCGTAGGTTAGCCAGCTTGGCAAACAACAGCTTCAGAAAAAAGTGAGAAATTAAGATCACTATGAATTGGCAAAGAAAGCGCGAGCGGCGCGCGAGCGCCACCTGCTGTCGGGACTCCTGGCGACCAAGGCGCCCGCGGGCAAGGACAGGGCGGGTGCCGCTCCTTGAGCGGGTCCTCACCCCGTGTGCGCACAGCTGCCCCCGGCAGGTCTACCCCAGTTACTCTCCTGGAAACACCCCGGCACAGCGCGCGCGTGGGGCTCGGCGCGTGGCCACCAGGCGGCACCAGGCTCCCCCTCATCTCCGCAAAGCACCGGTCTGAGACCCCTCGGGTCAGTGCTCTGTGCTCCTTCATGCAATGTCTATGATTCTCACGGCTGCAGACAAAGGTCTGTAAAGATCCATACAGTGCTACCGCGTGTCTCAAGAACTCTCCACCTTGACTTCAAACCCCTCACACCCTCTCCGAACAGCGCTGGCTCACCCCGGCTGGGGGCTCCGGCAGCTGTGTGAGTGACCAGCGCTAAGCCCATCGTGCACGGCACGCCGGTGACAAGGCAGCCACTGCATGGGCCCTCCAGGCGGGTCCTCACACCCAGCACCCACGAGGAGACACCGGCTCAGCAGGCACACCCTGCGGCTCGCTCCAGGCCAGCAGGACACGGGTCTGGGTCTGGAGGCAAGGTGCGTCCACCTGAGCGGCCCGGCTGCCCACGCGGGGCAACCCCTCACTCCGGCTTCACCCCCTGGCCCACTCCCCTCTCCCATGGCTCTGGGACCCCCGAGGGGCTGAGAAAAGCTCCCACAGAAGTGAATAAACCATCACGAGATGTAGTTGAACGGCACAACCCGTGTGGTCACTGAGAACAGAGCGTCTGTCCATAAGAAAGCACTCTGCCCCGATGTAGGTCATGCACCCCCCCACTGCTCAGGACCCAGATAAATCGTGCAGGGCTGGTGACCTACTTGGAACAGAACAACCACGGATCGTCCTGGTGAACTGATGGTGGAGCAGAAGGCTTGTACAACACCTCGTAGAAGAGCAAAAACAACGAGGGAAGGCAGAACGCCAGCACAGAAAGAAGGGCCTGCTGTTGTTCCAGTTACGATTGCTGACTTCTACAAACCAGACAGATCTGAGGCACGCTCAGCCCAGAAAAATGTTTACCTTTCCCTGAAGTCAAGATTTATGCCATTTCCTCCCTCAAATGTCACTCAAGAATTGCTGCATGTCTGGAGAACTGAGTTAAGCATCACAGACGCCGACACGCAGTTGTCATCGCAGATGATCCCACTGAAATCCCGAATCCACACATCTAACCTCACGGTACCAGCAGGGTGAGGATGCGTGCTCACATCACGCTGTCAGCCTCAAACGAAAAGGGTGCACCGTGGGGACACCGTCCCCAGGTGCTCCGAGCAAACACCTCAAAATATTTACGGCGGTAAGGCCATGCTCGTGCCCAGTCGAGTCTGACTCTTTGCAACCCCACGGACTGTAGCCCACCACCCACCAGGCTCCTCTGTCCATGGGGATTTCCAGGCAAGAAGACTAGAGCAGGCTGCCATTTCCACCAACCAGAGGATCTTCCCAACCCAGGGATGGAACCCGCGTCTCCTCCATTGCAGGCAGATTCTTTACCACTGAGCCATGCGGGAAGCCCATTTATTGTGGAGCATTTTCCTAATAGAACACGGCAGAGCAGCCTGGAGAAATTAAAGGTAATTCTCTATCCATCCACACCATTTCGTAAAATTCCAGCAGCAAGATAAAAGAAAGCACTTTGACGTAGATACAGAAATGTCACACGTAAAAAGGCGTGAAAAGGTTACCATAAAGCTGAGCTACTCCTTCTCATCATAAAACTTAGCAGATTAGACAAAACAGAATATCAAGTCATTTCGGGTCTTCAATACATTGTGAAAAGAATTGGATAAACATTATAGTGGTGGGAATAATATTAAAAAAAAGAAAAAAATGAAAACCACCAAGATGTAAATATTTCTTATCAATGCAATGAGGAATTTAAGCTAAAGAATATATTTTTCTTACCTATTTCTGAAGTTGTAGTGTCCTGATCTGGTTCATTATTTAATCCACACACTATGGGATCTAAAATTTTACCTGAAATATTATTCTCTTTTCTTCCTGACATGAAATTGTTAACGACAGATTAAAATATCGCAAAGGCTTTTGTGTCTGGTCGTCTTGGTTGGATTTACGGGGGTTTCTGCCAAGGCCACCAGCCAGCTGTCCCGTCGACTCGATGGTCAGTTCTCGGCCTCCAAGGGACGCCCCTCTTCCCTGGCTTCCAGGATGCCCTCCTCCAAACTCCCCTCCACCGTGCTGGCCTCTGTCTCCTCTACCAGAGCCGCCCCCTCCTCTCCGGCCCCTGAATCCTGGGCGCCCCGCTCCTCGAGATGAGTCACTGCGTAAAGGTCCACATGCCACCCTGGGAACTCCCAGCTTCTTTCACGTTAACGTCGGCTTCTCCAGGTCTCTCCCTGAACCCCAGGCCACACGCCCGCCCGTGGTCCCAAGACCTCTACCTGGCTGTCCCATGCGCGCCTGGCACGTAATGCCTCCAGAACAGAAATCCTGGCCCAGACAGCCGATCCGCCAACCAGCTTCTCCCAAAGCTTTCCCCCCGGCCATAAACGACACGCCGAGGGGTCAGGCTCCAGCCCCCAGAACAGACCCGCCCCCAGCTTCAATCCTTGTGAACAGGTGCCGCCCACTGCATCAGCACGCCCGGCACCCCACCCCAGTCTTCTCGGCGGGGACCCTCGAGCCCCCGCGTCACGGCAGCCCCCTGCACGCGCCGCAGCACCCAGGCAGCCCTCCGCCTCCCACCTGCTCCCTGCAGTTTTAATGGGGGCGCTGCTCAAGCCCGGGCCGGTCTCTGTCCTGCTGGACACCCCCAGGGACTGCGTTCACACTTAAAAGAGCCTGCCCGGCAGACACAGCCCCTGACAACCCCAGCCTGCTGCTCGGGAGCCCGGTCTCTAGTCACTTGCTCTCTCTCTGCTCCAGCCTCTCCTCCCGGCATCCAGTCTCCAAACAGGCAAGCCCGACACAGCTACAGGCCTCTGGCCACTCCTGGACACCCGCAGATCATGTGCTCAGCGACCCGAGCCAACTCTGGGCAGACACTCCCGCCCCCCGCCACTCCTCTGGGCTTACTAACCCTTCAAGAGACTCTTTGCTAAACAAACAGAAGGTGTACATCCTGGCCTCTCCTCATCGTCTCACAGAAGGTGTCCACCTGACCTCTCCTCATCATCTCACAGAAGGTGCCCACCTGGCCTCTCCTCATCGTCTCACAGAAGGTGCCCACCTGGCCTCTCCTCATCGTCTCACAGAAGGTGTCCACCTGGCCTCTCCTCATCGTCTCACAGAAGGTGCCCACCTGGCCTCTCCTCATCGTCTCACAGAAGGTGCCCACCTGGCCTCTCCTCATCGTCTGTCTTCTCCCTCTAGTTCATACTCTCAATGAGGGCAGGGACCCCACAGACGTTTGCAGAACAAAGGAAGGTCCCCGTGGACCACAGGCCAGGACCTGAGCCGTGGCAGGGAACCCTCACTTGGGGGCACGGGGCACCCAGTGGCTCAGACCGCGGGGTGGTCAGCGCCTCTGCCCTGCCCGCCCCCGCTGGCCGAGGGCAGTGCTCCAGCACCAGGCCCCCCACAGCCAGGCAGGCACATCTCCGCTGCAGCACCCACCGGCCCCGTCCGCTCGGTGACCCAGCAGAGGCTCCCGCAGCTAAAGGCTTCGACTCGCCAGCGTGCACTCAGCCTCCCCCGGGGCTCACTCAGTCTTACCGAACTGTCTCACGGTATGCTCCTTCTTAGCTTTACTGTAGGAAGAGGTATGTTCTTTTTCAGGGGAGAGACTATTTTCACTGGTTTTAGAGTCCCTTCTTCCTGACATGAAATTGCACAATGAAAGTGTGTATTAATTGGTGATGCTGCACATCATTGAACAAATGAAATTATAATGCATTTACTAGCTGAAAGGGCTTCACTTTGCTACAATTCACCAGTTAAGAATAAGCGAACAAAAAAACTTCTCCTACTCTTTGGCAGAATGCTTTTTGGATCCTCTAGAGATTCTGGAACGGCTTTCAGATTCTCAGTAAGTCTAATAAACGTGATACTCGCCCCGCCCCACCCTTCCAGTAAACTCCGGGCTTCTCGTCTCAGCAGGCATAGAGGGCCTGCGTCTCGGACACCTCCTGGGCACCGGACACTTGCCCGGACGCTACCTGTTACAAGAGGGGGCAGTGCCAGCTGTGCTGGCTGAGGACCTGGGGTTATTAGGCCCATGCTCCGCGAGAGGGCAGGGGAGAAACAAAAGAGCTCAGCGATTTGTCAGCAGCTCTGTAGAGCTTAATGACGCAGAGCCAGCGAGTCTCTGACAACCAAGTCTCTTAAAGACCACATGGAAGGAACCCCACGGCACAAGCTCACCAGTCAACTCCGATGCAAACATCCTGAGTTACTGGACAAGAAAGGCAGATGACATGACCGTCAGCTTAGAAAATGAAAAGAGCCAATGCAACGGCTCTGCGTTACGATTTGATACCAGCTGGACTGAAGACACAGCCGCATAAATCAGTAAAGCTTCCGTGTATATTCCAACAATGATCACCAAAATGAGGCAAAGAAAGAGATACCATATCCAGGAATCTGAAAACAAAACAGCTGGGCGATCCCTGACTGGCGGACACACCCAAGCGCCACACACACGCCTCTGGAGAGGGAACCCCCCGTCTAACTTGGAAGCAGCAGGGTCCAGGCGCTGTCCCAGGAACAAAGCCTAGGCTTCACCCAAGTGTAGGCACCTCCTGAAACAAGTCTGTTTTACGGGAGGTGGGAATCTCTGACTCTAGAAACTCAAGTGACTGGAAAAATATCTCTGCAAAAATAAGCAGACAAAATGGCTTTTTAATTTTTTTTTTAAAGAAAAATGACAGGGAACTGACAGTGAAACAGAAAACAGTAGAGTAAAACACCAGACTCCAAAAGGCCTGCAGGGAGACCATGGAGCAGGACACAAGGTACAATCGGTTAGGAAGTAGCCCTGGGACACCTGGTGAGTGGCTATGGAAAAACAAATTTAGAGTCTGGTTTTATATCACGAATTAAAACAAGAGAGATAATAAAAAAGTATAAATATTAAGACACATGAGAAAACACAAACCTTCATCCCTCAAATCTCTGGACAAACCACAAAAAAAGAGATGGGTGGTGCATAAAAACGAAACATCAAAAAATAAATAAATAAATAAACGCCTAGGCAAGTCAGAAACCAAACATAACTAGGATTTAAAAAAGGAAAAGATACAAGAGACAAATACTTATTTAAAAATTGGCAACTAGACAGTCCATGGAATTCTCCAGGCGAGAACACTGGAGTGGGTAGCCTGTCCCTTCTCCAGCAGATCTGCCCGAGCCAGGAATCGAACCAGGGTCTCCAGCATTCCAGGCAGATTCTTCACCAACTGAGCTATCAGGGAAGCCCCAAAAAATGGGCAGATGTCCCTAATGTTAAGGGAGTTCACGCAAAGTAAGAGCACTCAACACTCTGAGTGCTTTCTGTCTATGAAAATCAGCAAGGGCTCAAAACAAATCCTGGAAGAAAGTAGAGCGGAGAGGGCAGAGACGGTTCCCACCACAGCTGAAACCTCAAGACTGTCCGTACCAGCCCGTGCCAGGAATCACACCTGGAAACCTGTCCCACAGAGATGGCCTGAAAGACAGACGACAGAAACGATCACTAACGCGTTTCTCAACGTCAAAGATGGAAACGTACCATCTGAGTTTACTGTCTCAGTGAAGAATGTCAGCTACGACATTCTTGTACCTCTTAAAATTTTACAATTTAGGGAAAAGACATGACTGCCCATTCAAAGTAACTCCACGCTTCCGCTGAAAGCCTCCAGCACTGCTGGCCTCCCTCTGCCCCCTCCCCACCCTGGACAGACTGACACTCCTTCCCCGGTCTGTCATAACAAGGCAGCATCCTCGGGCAAACCCAGGCCAGGCTCGCCTGTTTCAGCGCCAGCTTTCAGCATGACCCCCAGGGACGATGTCTGCTCTGTCTCAAACACTGTTTTAGACAGCCTGTCAACACCACCTAAGTGCAGGACGCTCTCCACGTCCCCTGCATCAGGATGAAACCAGCCTACCCATTCAGAGTCAGAAAGATAAGGAAGACTACCAAACACTTCTGGAAAAATAACAGTGAGTCATATCTTTTAGATCAGAACACAGATCTCCAGCAAAGAGGCGTCCTCTGTCCCTGGAGTCGTGAGCTCACACGCGTGTCCAGGTGCACACACGTGCCTGTGTGTGTGAAAGAAACGTGTCTGCATCATTTTCGCACAGTCTCTGTTCATTCCTCCAAAGGCAACCCTGCTTTCTATCCACAGAAGCTTTTCACTCGTGGATGCTGTGGTTAAGGCAAAGAGTCTAATACTTTCAGATACATTATATGATAAACCGTGCTGTACCTTCCACTGAATTCTTGGGTCGCTGCTTTGACATCTTCGTTGTCACTGATTTGGATGCTCTGGTGGAAATCTCAGTCTTAAAAAAAAAAAAAAAGAAAAGAATTAATTGATAGCTCACACAGCAACATCATGAGCAGATTTATTATTCAGGCTCAAGGAAAGAGCCACAGGAAACATGACAACACCCAGATGCCCTGAGAAGGGGAGCTGAAGGCAGTCAGCGCAGCTGGGCCTGAGAGTGGGACTCGGAAGGAAGCCGAAACCTCCTTCACTCTAAACGCAGAATTCCACATTTTTTGTACAGCCCTGAAAAGGTCAGCCACCTGCTGACCGCCCCTTGAGAATCACTGTCTTATCAGCTGAGTTTATGAGGCCGCGCCCTCTGTTGAGACAAGCTTGATAGCTCAGTGTGGCTGTGGCAACTCTGAGAGCGCAAAGCTGCTCCACGTTGTCTAAACAGAGCAAAAGCTACGGGAAACACCGCAGGCCGGCCCCCCGGCCGCTGGCGCAGTTCCCCGCCCGACCCCTCTCTCCTGCTGCCACGCGGACTCCTGACCAGCCCCGCGGCGTCCACTCCCCGTGGCTGCCCGGATATACTTTCTGAGATGCATTTTGGATGATGAAGTCAGGGGGAGTCTAAACACCCCCAGGAGGGCACGGCCTGGGCCATACCCCATCCACAGGGAACACAGAGCAGGGGCCCCCCGGCCAGGCACAGCAGGCGGCCCCTCCAGCCAGCCCTCCATCCCTGTCTGCCTGGTGACTTAACCGTCCCCCACACTGACCCGAAGAGCCACCTCACCCGCTCCCACACCATGACCCAGGCCCTCTGCACACCACCCATCACACCTGTCAAACAAAGGTACAAGGAGGCCCCGGAGTCCGCCCCAGAAACCCAGAAGATGCACACGCCCCGTCTACTTCACAGGCAGGAAACCACCGACACCGCTTCCCTTACAACAGAACAAATGAGGGCTCCCACACGCGAGAGCGGGGAGCCGAGCACCGGGGAGGACCACACCACAGCAGGTCCCGTTTCAACACAGCTACGGGTTCACATCTCTTACAGCTATTTTTCAAATTTTACCTCTGTTTCAGCTTTGGGGTCTTTAAAAGATCCATCTGATAGCTTTTTAGACATCTCTCCTGAGCTTGATGACTGTAAAAAAAAAATAAAAAATTCAAACTGTAAAATCACTCGTCTGTAACATCTAAAAACACATCGAGACGCTTTCTCTAAGGCTGACGGACAAAGCCCTCACACGGAGCACGTCGCGCCCCAGCCCCGACCCCCAGTGGCGGCTGTGCGGCCTGGGGGGGTGGCAGCGGCAGGGCCTGGGGGGAAACAGCAGGGAGCAGCGTCTCCCAGGCCACGCAGTCCCTCTACCAGGCCAAGCTTCCCGCAAATGTTCCAGGGACACACAGGGGATCTGGAGCAGACAGGAGCTCCAACACCCAGGGCAACACCACCCTCGTCCCAGGTTCCGAAAGGAAACCACTCTCACTTCCCGACGAATGCACTCTCAGGACAAACGTGATGTGGAAACTCTAAGAGGTTAAATCAACACCTTAGGAAGCCTCGCGCTTAAGTCAACTCTCAGACACGTGTCAACGTAAGAAGGGACACAGCTGCTCAGCTGCTGAGATTTTCCTCCGTGAGAGGCGATGGGTGCCTGCTCAATATTTCAACAATTCAGTGTCCTCGTGACTTCATTATGAAGCGGCAGACTGCATGCGAAGCAGTCCTGTGTGGGCCGGGCTCCGTGCCCGGCTCCCCCTGCCTACAGCACTCAGCTGCCCACAGACACGGGAGGAGGGAGCACCCCGACGTGGCCACCCCGACCTCCACCGCCACACGGGGACACAATCAGGGGTCCACAGGCTAAAAACGTCTCCCCAGCGTCTCTTCTGTGTCAAAGGATCCGATCGGACCGCCGGCAGGCCCAGGTGAGAGCCGTCTCCTCCTCCCGGAGCTGCCCTCACAGAAGTCTTGGAGCTCAGGCCTCCGGGGGTCCCGGGGTAGAGCGCAGCCTGCACCCCCCAAGCCCTGCTCCACAGAGGGGCCGGGCCAGCAGGATCGCGACGACAGGTCTGTGCGCACCCGCTCCAGCCAAGGACGACCAGCCGGGAGCAGGAACGGCCCCACTGCCCTGTCTCAGATGCTCACCGACCATCCAGCACGGCCCGGGTGTCCAGCCACAGCAGCAGGCACGTCACCAGCAACCCCGGGGCACATCAGGGGGGGACCCCGGGTCTGAAGGCCAGGACGGCAGAGAAGGTGCCCAGGCAGGGGCTGCCTTGTACAGCAAAATGCACGAGAATATCTGAGTGCCACAAGAAGCCAGGTCAGAGGAAAAGACATTCCTCAGACCCCATTTAAACAGAGGCAAAAATGGGGGAGGGGTTCTCAGTGTTTATGACACATACAGCATGGTGGGCTACCTGACTTTTGGACGCTCCTGGCGGGCCCTAAGGTTCCAGGCGGCTCACTAACGTTACCAACAGAACCACCAAAAAGACCAGCTTCCAGGCCAGTCCCACGGGCCCACTAACCTCCCAGAGCTGCAACTCTGGGATGTCAAGTCACAAAACCAGATGGCCATCACAGCAGGGCAGAGCGGGGCTCGGCCCGGCCCCTCGCCACCAGCCACCCCGCCTCGGGCGACCTCGAACTGGTCCAGACCTCAGCATCCTCTTTCCCAGTGGCGAGAGAATTTCCAGGGCCTTCCCGGGACACTTGACAGTTATGCGACATCCCCAGAAGAACCAGAGTCCACGACACCAGCCCTGACAGGCGGCCTACCCTGTCTGCAGGGATTCGAAAATAACCTCAACATCTAGGGGGAAAAAAGCACTGAACCCAAACCAACTTTCTGGAAAATCCTAAATTTACCTGAGAACTTGAACTGAGCAGGAATTCAGTAGGCTGGGGTCTCACTAATGCCTCAGACTTAGAAAGCGGCCCCGGCCCTGAAGGCAGGCGGTCAGGCCCGCCACACGGAGGGCGGCCTCGGAACACCGCTCACGAGGCCACGGGGTCCACCACCCCACGGCCCCCAGGAACACCCCAACACACGCGCACGCAGCGGACAGCACCCTGGGGTTCTGCAGACTGCGGGCTGGCTGTGATTTCAGGTCAGGTAACTTAAGGAATGCGGTTTCCCCATCGCACAAAGAGCCCGCGCCCTCTGCGGGCCTGGGGCACGCACCTTCTTCTCGGGCTGCTCGCGCTCGCGGCCCCGCTCGGGCTCGGGGGCCCCACAGAGCTCCCCATCGCGCAGCCGCCGCCGCTCCCGCTCCGTGCCACGCTCCTTCTCCTGGCCACCCTCGCCCCGGCGCTTCGCGTCCTTGTCGCACTCCTGGGGACCATGCTCCCGATCGCGCTCCCGGTCTGGCCGCGCCCGGGGCTTGGCCCGCTCCCGGTCCCCTTCGCGGTGCTTGGCGCGCTCCTTCTCCTTGGCCTTAGCCTTGTCCCTCTCCTTCTCTCGGGGCTTGCTTTCTTCCTTTAACTCCTCTTTGTGTTTCTGATCTCTGCTTGTACTTCTCTCGTTTAGTTCAGAATTCCCCTTACCCTGGAAAAAAAAAGCCAAGCAACAGCATCACTTACAACTGTCGACCTGACCCACAAAAGGCCCCGCTATTTCAGACACACGCAGCCTGCGTTCACCTCTTTATCTTTCTGGACCCTGGACTCGTCTTCCCTCACGTTCTTATTATCCAGTTCCTGGGGTCTGGACGTCAGCGAGGGCCGTGCTTTGCCGACCCCCTTCTCTCCGGCCAACACCCTCTTCACCGCGTCGTCACTGGAGAGCTGGTCCCAACGGGAGGGGACAAAACACAAGGTCGCCATGAAAGCAGCACACTGAGTACACAAGCGTCAGCAAAGACTGCTCGGAAAACCGTTCTTTGTCTTCTAAAGGAAGTGAACTTTATTACAGACAGCACACAGATCGCCTAGAACTGTCCCCTCCAGCGTTAACACCAGAGTCCACTCAAGCTAAGCGATCCCCACGTCCCTCCACCCAAGCCGCCAAGCGTGGCCGTGTGTGCTGTCAAGGACATCGAAGCTGCCCACACCCCTCACAGGACCACAGAGGCGGCCCAAGGAATGATCTAACTGGGGCCCCATCAGATGCCGAAATCCCGTGGGCAGCGTCCCTGACTGCCCCTGGAGTCCCGGACACCTCAGTCGGGAGTCCCACTCGCCCACACACTTCCTCTTTCTGCAAGCCTGCGCTGAGTGCCCATCGCACGCCGGGCACTAGACCGAGGGCCAAGGCCACGCTGCACACCAGCGAGACGGCCAAACACAACCGCCAAGTCAGTGCGGACCTCAGGAGGAGCAGCCAACCCCACAGGCTGCCGGGGAGGCAGCTCGGTCCTGAGAAGGCGGCAGCGTGAGCGAGGGAGCAGCCAGGGCAGGAGACCTGGGGGCAGGCCCTAGGGGGGCTGAGAGCAGAGGACCAGAGGGGAGGAGCTTCGTGAGGGTGCCAGGAGCAAGGGGTGGGGGGTGGTCTCCTGCAGGCCCAGGAGCCAGGCTGACCGCACTCCCCACTCCGTGCCTGCAGCGTGGGCTGGAACCCGCCTCTCCAACCTTGGCAGCGTGGAAGACGAGCCCCCAGCCTCCAGCCCATCCCATCCATCAAGGGCTGTGTTCGTCACGTTCCTGACAAAGGTCCAGTTCCGCTCCGCTAGGGGCTACTTGGATCCCAGGAAGGAGGAGGGCCCAGGGGAAGACCTCCTCCAATGGCCCCAGAGGGACGGCGAGGCCAGAGAGGCCCGGATTCAGGTGAGGACCCCAGAAATCCGGCCCCCACACGAGCGCATTGGGGTTTCTCAGAAAGCAGCAGAGCTCTGCACATACTCCTCCGGGGAGAGGGAGGGGAGGACAGGAAGCGGGACGGGGGCTGGAGAGACAGGCAGAGAACAGGGACACCCCCGCAAACCCCAAAGACAGACAGAAGCAGCTCCTCCAGCCACCCTGGCACAGGCTGGAAACAGTCGCGGGCCCTGAGAGGGGGCCCAAGAGGAGGAGGAGTGCAGGGCTTGGGAGGCTGGGCCCACAGCCTCCAGCCACGTGCCCCCGGCAGGGTGCCCGAGGTGCCCCAAGGCACACGACAGCTCGGGGAACCTGGGCCCAGCACTCGCTCGTCTGTTCACTGCAGAGCTTTAAACCACAGCTGAAACTCCAAGGAGGAGAGGGGGGATCGGACTGCAAGGACAGGATTAAAACCCCTCCTCCAACGCTGCCCACTCCCCAGGGTGCCCTGCCTGCCCTCCCTGGTCGCCCTCCCGGGTGCGCAGAGCTCCCAGCCCTGGGGCGGGTGGCGCTACCTTGCTGAGACAGCACTTTCCGATTCTCTGCAGCAGCTCGTTGGTCCTTTCTGGCTCGTGCCCGGCCACGATCCGAGCCGGTTTCGCCAACAGCGGCTCTCCTGAGACAATGACTACCACGTCTATGGCCTTCTGCAGGAAGCTAATTTTTGCGTCTTTATCCTGAAAGATTTCCATTTGAAATACAGATATTAAAATATTTGAAAAAGAGCTTGCACTATCCTCAGGATGTTCAACAGGCCCAGTTTCCTGTTTGGACAAAAAGCTATTCTTAGGTGCATGTCCTAAAAATTTAGGGATTTAGAGCTCCTGACTTTTTATAACCACCACCACCAAATAAAAATTTGGTAAAGCTTCTTGCTTCAGGTGATGGACCGGCATCTGCCTCCGGAACACTAGCTGCATTTCTGAAGGCTGACGTAGTGTGCCATGTGGCTGCTGGGGGAAGCTGAGGTGAGGAGGGCGCGGGGCACTCCCAGAGCCACCAGCCTCGTGCTCCAGCCCCAGGTCAGCCCAGGAGCACAGTTTCTGAAGTCCGCGGGGAGAGCGCCTCCCACCTACCTTGACGTTGTCGGACTTCATCTCGATGTCCGTGTAGAGGCCCTTCATGAAGCCCGTCATCCTGATTACCTTCAAAAGAAAAGGCGAGGCCACGGTCAGCACCCCAGGAGAGCCCGGGCCAGGCCACGCCCACCGCCCCATGCTGAGGGCATGGGGGGGGGGGGGCTGTCCACACCCAGACGCCACCCGTCCACTGACATGACACGCGTTGCAACCTCTGCCACGTGCGGGGCCTCGTTCCAGGCAGAGTCTGCCTGATCCTCACGGAAGTCAACCTGGCTGCGAGGACAGGTAAACACGATGGACCTGCAGGGCGCTAAGTGGAGACAGGGTCTCCCCTGATCCAAGTGCAGGAGGGCCCGGGGTGTCCGGGAACACTTCCTGGAGCAAGCCTATCCAAGCTGAGACCGGAGAAGAACGGGGGTGGGGGGCACGTACCAGGCCAGAGAAACAGTCCCGCAAGGTCTGGGGCCAAGCGGGTCCGTTCAAGGGGCAGATGGCCTTAGACAGGAGGGGCCTGAGGCCAGGCAGCCAGCAAGGGCCTGACCCAGATGGCCTTCGAAGCCATCAGGAAATATGGACTCAGCTTCAGGACCACAAGGAGACCCCAAGAGGTCCAAAAGCAGAAACAGACATCTTCTGAGGGCTGCTCAGAGCAGTGGAGAGCACGGATCTGGGGAAGAAAGGGGGCTTGCCGGCCTGAGTTTCCCCACACCACTGCATCAGCGGCTTCCTGGGACCCTGCAGGAGGGTCTGGGGGGGGGGGGGTCAGTTGCCACATCCCTTTTTTTTTGGTCCCCTCACCACTCCCTCTCCCCAGTCAACCTGGACTTCCCAGCTACCCCTCAGTCAGGTTTGGGGGGTGGTGATGCTTTCTGCCCCTTCCCACCCCCAGACACACCAGGGCCCTGGGTCCTCTCAGACCAGAGGTTGTCCTGTGGCAGGTCACTATAAAGTCAACGCAATGGGTGGAAGTAAGCCTATTTTTTAAAAAATAAAACAGATCGGAAAATATCAGACTGTACTCGTATGTAGTAAGGATGAATGTGCCTATGAGTGTGTCTGGCGGATCTGAAGAGTACTTAGTACCACAAGACCTTAAAAGAGAAGAGACAGTGCCACACCAATACCAAGCTGCTTCTTAAACACCAAGCTGCAACTAGCTGGCTCATACCCCTCAAGCTGCTCAACAGCCATGCTGTTCTCTTCCCCGATGAGACAGGGAGTGCATTAAGAGCTGTTGTTGTTCAGTCATTAAGTTGTGCCCAACTCCGCAACCCCATGACTGCAGCACGCCAGGCTCTCCTGTATGAAGCGGAATATTAAGAGCATCTGACATTCCTAGAACTTCTTCATTTTGCTCCTTTTGAGGTTTTTCTAGTGTGCTGACAGTGTAAACTTGTGAGCCATCATTTCCAGCAACAAGGGGCACAAATTTCACAGGATCAACGCTTCAATTTACAAAAGATACAGAGTTACTTAACAGTAACTAATTCTAAAATATGGCGGTTTGAACACGATACCTGGGGGCCGTAAAGAATTTTGCTAAGACAATCGCCATGTATTATTTGAAAAAGCTTTCCATATGTCAATTGTTCTAACATCTTTATCAAATAAGTGACAATTAACATACTTACATTTACACAGGTAGAGAAATTACTTTTGACTTTAGATTAGCAGAAAAGCTGACCAGTGGATCCCAATTGGGAACACAGAACTCCTTCCCCACAGTCTGGCTACCTGGCAATGGAGTCAATTCCTGCCTGAACTTTCCTCCCCTCTCCAACCTTGCAAGAGGTGGGGACAGCAGCCACCTTGATAAGCCCACATCAGGACCCACAGAAAGAGGTAGCCCGCCCCCTGCCCCCCAGCCTCTTTCCTGGCTTTCTGGTTTCAGTGAGAAACAGGACTAACACAGAAAATCAGTGTCAGCCTGGGGCAGCAACCAGTATGTCGGCCACTCACCTCCTGGCTAAATGACCAGATCCCTCCTGGGCCAGAGGACATCACCTGCCCATTTCACATGAAGAGGTGATGCCACTCAAGGCCTGGCTCCCACCAGAGGCTCCCTACACAGCCCTGCCCCACCAGGCTCTCCACACAGACTCGCCCCTTCCCCAGACACTGTCCAGGGCGGTCTAGGCGCTGCACTAGCTTAAGAGGAGAACAAGGAGGCCAGTCAAGACAGCCCTGGGGATGTGGGTCGGTTTTGAGAGTTTTAAGCACAGCTTATAAGCACAGAGAGGTCCGCATCATAGGCTGAGATAGCAAAGACAAGTAAAGCACAGTCTGTGGAGGAGTAAGATGCCAAACCTGCTGGGAGCA
Source organism: Antilocapra americana (assembly GCA_007570785.1). Classification (NCBI taxonomy): domain Eukaryota; kingdom Metazoa; phylum Chordata; class Mammalia; order Artiodactyla; family Antilocapridae; genus Antilocapra; species Antilocapra americana. The sequence continues at coordinate 1,375,690 of ML664209.1, forward strand.
TCGAGAAGCGAAGTTTAAGGACCAACATGGGCAAGAGTAGGAGCCCGGGACACCTGCAAGCTGAACCTGATTCCTGGAGCTCAGAGAGCATGCCTGGGTTCCTAAGGGCAACAGCACACTCAGGCACACCATGGAGATGGGCAGTGACCCTGGAGTCACAGGAGCCGTGACTGACGCCATCCAGCAGTGAGTGTTTGCTGTGCACCTCCGTGTACCATGCCCGGGATGTGCCAGCAAACAAGTCTCCATCACCCAGGAACCCGCCAGCCAGCGGGCAAGAGAGTGAGACAGTTAATCTCAAGGCATACTCTGCCATCCATCAGCAAATACAGCCCTGCTCTTTTATAGTTATATCCTTCCAGGTTCCCCAACAACCACCCTCAATAAATCCACCCACAGGCATTGATTAAACATCCAATATGGGGAAGAGCTGACTCATTGGAAAAGACCCTAATGCTGGGAAAGATTGAAGGCAGGAGGAGACGGGACAAAAGGATGAGATTGTTGGATGGCATCATCGACTCAGTGGACATGAGTCTGAGTAAGCTCCGGGAGATGGTGAAGGACAGGGAAGCCTGGCGTGCTGCATGCAGTCCATAGGGTTGCGAAGAGTCGGACAGGACTTAGCGACGAAACAACAACAATGGCGTGACCACAGCAGAAGCAGGTGGAGGGAAACTTGGGTGGGGCGCCAACAAAAAAATAATGTGCTTCTCCTGGGATTTGTAAGTACTCTCCATGTGCTAGACACTGCAATGGAAAAAAAAGTCACAGCAACAACCCTGCCAGGCTGAGTGGAAGATCTGCTCTAAGAACACTCGGGCAGGATGCGAAGAGGTAAGAATGCTCCCCAAGAGCCGGGACACTCCCAGGGAAGGTGGCCCAGGCCGGCCGGGTGAGGCCCGGCTCCTCGGGCAGGGGCAGCGCTCGGGGACACGAGGTATGACCCCCGACGCCAGCTTGGGTCCGAACCCCTCCCACCCCCGACTCCCACCCCAACATAGACTGCCGATCCGCATCCCGGTCGCCGCCGCACCCGGGCCCCACGTGGGCCCCGACCCCCCGACCTGCACCCGAACCCGCTCCCCGAACCCCCACGTGGGCCCGACCCCCGACCGGCACCCGAGCCCGCTCCCCGGCCCCCCACATGGGCCCCGACCCCCGACCGGCACCCGAGCCCGCGCCCCGGCCCACACCGCGGTTCCGATCCCGCCCGGCGCTCACCTCCGTGATGATGTCGTGCAGGTAGCGGAACGGCGGCTTGTTCAGCAGCTTCTCGGTCAGCGGCGGCCTCCGGATCACCTTGCCCAGAGCCTCCTGCGTCCGCCTCACCACCGCCGCGTTCATGGCCGCGCCCCGCCGGCCGCAGCGCCTAAGCCCGGCTCCCCGGCCGCCGCCGGCCCCGCGGGCCCCGCCGCCGCCGCCCGCCCCGGCCCGGAGGCGCCGCGCGGGCTCCCATCCCACAGTGCACCGGAGTGCGCCAGGGCGCGTGCGCGGGGCCGGGCCCTCGGTCGCCAGGGGCGGCGCGGCCTTAGCAACGGACGCGCCGCGGGCCCCGCCCCCCGGCTGCGCGCGCACGCGGCGGCGCCGACGTGGGTGGGGCTGCGTGCCGCGGAGTGACGGCGCCGGCCCCGCCCTCCGGGCCGCCGCTCGAGGACGACGCCTCTCGGCGCGAGCCTGTGGAGCCGGCGGAGGGCTGGGCGAGGGCCGCGGCCCCGGGGTTCCCGCGGCCTGATTCTCAGGGTCAAGGCGGACTGGCCTAAGTTCCCTCGAAGGACGCATGGCCTTTGCTGTACGCTCCTGAATACGGCTTCCTGGGCAAGAGGCGTTACTTTGCCCACCAAGGCCCGTCTAGTCAAGGCTGATTTTTCCAGTGGTCACGTGTGGATGTGAGAGCTGGACGGTAAAGAAAGCTGAGCGCCAAAGAATTGATGCTTCTGAACTGTGGTGTTGGAGAAGACTCTTGAGAGACCCTTGGACTGCAAGGAGATCCAACCAGTCCGTCCTAGAGGAGATCAGTCCTGGGTGTTCATTGGAAGGACTGATGCTGAAGCTGAAACTCCAGTACTTTGGCCACCTGATGCGAAGAGCTGACTCATTTGAAAAGACCCTGATGCCGGGAAGGATTGAAGGTGGGAGGAGAAGGGGATGACAGAGGATGAGATGGCTGGATGGCATCACCGACTCGATGGACATGAGTTTGAGCAAGCTCCGGGAGTTGGGGATGGACAGGGAGGCCTGGTGTGGGGCAGTCCATGGGTTGCAAAGAGTTGGACACGACTGAGCAACTGTAATGAACTGAGCGAGTAACTCCTTTTCTCTGAGACTCTGTTTCTATAAAGCAGGGGAATCTGTGCCAGCCTACCTAACTCCCAGGGAGGTGAGGACCAAATGACGCGCCAGAGCTCTGTAACCAGCACGCAGCCACGCCCTTGTTCTACGTGGTGTCTGTGGTTCTGTCCCATCTGTCTTCCATCCACCACACACAGGTTCACAGTAGATCCTTTCCATGCTTTGTGGTCTCTTTTTAGTTCTTCTCCTGGATACCTTTGGGCTCCCCTGGTGGCTCAGATGGTAAAGCATCTGTCTGCAATGCAGGAGACCTGGGTTCGATCCCTGGGTTTGGAAGACCCTTCGAAGAGGACATGGCAACCCACTCCAGTATTCTGGCCTGGAGCATCCACATGGACAGAGAAGCCTGGAGGGCTGTGTCCATGGGGTCACAAAGAGTCCCACATGACTGAGTGATTAAGCACAATGGATACCTTTATAGTTTTTATTTATGATCATTTTTGCCATTTTTAAAGTGCTCCATACTTTATGTGTTCTTTGCTCATGATGTATCTAGATGTGGAGTTTTTAAATTAAAATTGATATTTGATTATTATTAACATTCAATAAAATTCACCCATTTTAAGTGTAGAGCCTGATACATTTTGGTAATTATATACAGTCATGCTACCACCACCACCACCACAATCAAGATACAGAACATTTCCAGCACCCTAAAACATTTTCTCCTGCTCATTTGCAGCTCATCTCCCCTATGAGCCCCAGGCAACAACAATTGTCATTGAAACCATGCCCATCAAAAGATGAATGGATAAAGATGTGGTACATATACACAATGGAATATTACTCAGCCACAAAAGGGAAGGGAACACATTTGAGTCTGTTCTAATGAGGTGGATGAACCTAGAACCTATTAAACAGAGTGAAGTAAGTCATAAAGAGAAAGATAAATATTATATTCTAGAACTAACACCCAAAAAAGATGTCCTTTTCATTATAGGGGACTGGAATGCAAAGTAGGAAGTCAAGAAACACCTAGAGTAACAGGCAAATTTGGCCTTGGAGAACAGAATGAAGCAGGGCAAAGGCTCATAGAGTTTTGCCAAGAGAACGCATTGGTTATAGCAAACACCCTCTTCCAACAATACAAGAGACGACTCTACACATGGACATCACCAGATGGTCAACACCGAAATCAGATTGATTCTATTCTTTGCAGCCAAAGATGGAGAGGCTCTATACAGTCAGCAAAAACAAGACTGAGAGCTGACTGTGGCTCAGATCATGAACTCCTTATTGCCAAATTCAGACTTAAATTGAAGAAAGTAGGGAAAACCACTAGACCATTCAGGTATGAACTAAATCAAACCCCTTATGATTATACAGTGGAAATGAGAAATAGATTTAAGGGACTAGATCTGATAGACAGAGTGCCTGATGAACTATGGATGGAGGTTCATGACAGGAGACAGGGATCAAGACCATCCCCAAGAAAAAGAAATGCAAAAAAGCAAAATGGTTGTCTGAGGAGGCCTTACAAATAGCTGTGAAAAGAAGAGACATGGAAGGCAAAGGAGAAAAGGAGAGATATGCCCATTTGAATGCAGAGTCCCAAAGAATAGCAAGGAGAGATAAGAAAGCCTTCCTCAGTGATCAGTGCAAAGAAATAGAGGAAAACAATAGAATGGGAAAGACTAGAGACCTCTTCAAGAAAGTTAGAGATACCAAGGGGCCATTTCATGCAAAGATGGGCTCAATAAAGGACAGAAATGTTATGGACCTAACAGAAGCAGAAGATATTAAGAAGTTGCAAGAATACACAGAAGAACTATATAAAAAAGATCTTCACAACCCAGATAATCATGATAATATGATCACTCACCTAGAGCCAGACATCCTGGAATGTGAAGTCAAGTGGACCTTAGGAAGCATCACTACAAACAAAGCTAGCGGAGGTGATGGAATTCCAGTTGATCTATTTCAAATCCTAGAAGGTGAGGCTGTGAAAGTACTGCATTCAATATGCCAGCAAATTTGGAAAACTCAGCAGTGGCCACAGGACTGGAAAAGGTCAGTTTTCATTCCAATCCCTAAGAAAGGCAATGCCAAAGAATGCTCAAACTACTGCACAATTGCATTCATCTCACACGCTAGTAAAGTAATGCTCAGAATTCTCCAAACCAGGCCTCAGCAATACGTGAACCATGAACTTCCAGATGTTCAAGCTGGTTTTAGAAAAGGCAGAGGAACCAGAGATCAAATTGCCAACATCCGCTGGATTATCAAAAAAGCAAGAGAGTTCCAGGAAAACATCTATTTCAGCTTTATTGACTATACCAAAGCCTTTGACTGTGAGGATCACCACAAACTATGGAAAATTCTTCAAGAGATGGAATACCAGAGCACCTGACTTGCCTCTTGATAAATCTGTATGCAGGTCAGGAAGCAACAGTTAGAACTGGACATGGAACAGCAGACTGTCCCAATAGGGAAAGGAGTACGTCAAAACTGTACATTGTCATCCTGCTTATTTAACTTATATGCAGAGTACATCATGAGAAATGCTGGGCTGGATGAAGCACAAGCTGGAATCAAGATTGCCGCTTGATATCAAATATCAATAACCCTAGATATGCAGATGACACCACCTTTATGGCAGAAAGCAAAGAAAAACTAAAGAGCCTCTTGATGAAAGTGAAAGAGGAGAGTGAAAAAGTTGGTTTAAAGCTCAACATTCAGAAAACTAAGATCATGGCATCTGGTCCCATCACTTCATGGCAAATAGATGGGGAAACAGTGGAATCAGTGGCAAACTTTATTTTTGGGGACTCCAAAATCACTGCAAATGGTGACTGCTGCCATGAAATTAAAAGATGCTTGCTCCTTGGAAGAAAAGCTATGACCAACCTAGACAGCATATTAAAAAGCAAAGATGTTACTTTGCCAACAAAGGTCCATCTAGTCAAGGCTATGGTTTTTCCAATGTTCATGTATGGATTATAGTTGGACTGTAAAGAAAGCTGAGCACTGAAGAATTGATGCTTTTGAACTGTAGTGTTGGAGAAGACTCTTGAGAATCCCTTAGACTGCAACCAATCCATCCTAAAGGAAATTAGTCCTGAATATTCATTGAAAGGACTGGTGCTGAAGCTGAAACTCCAATAGTTTGGCCACCTGATGAGAAGAAGTGACTCGTTTGAAAAGACCCTGATCCGGGGAAAGATTGAAAGCAGGAGGAGCAGGGAACTACCGAGGATGAGATGGTTGGATGGCATCACCAACTCAATGGACATGAATTTGAGTAAACTCTGGAAGTTGGTAATGGACAGGGAGGCCTGGCGTGCTGCAGTCCGTGTGGTGGCAAAGATTCAGACATGACTGAGTGACTGAACTCAACTGAATGCATATATATGGAATCTAGAAAACTGGTACTGAAGAATTTATTTACAGGGCAACAGTAAAGAAACAGACATAGAGAATAGACTTGTGGACATGGGGAGAAGGGAGGAGAGGGTAAGATGTATGGAAAGAGTAACATGAGCTCTTACATTACCATATGTAAAATAGATAGCCAGCGGGAATTTGCTGTCTGCCTCAGGAAACTCAAACAAGGGCTCTGTATCAACCTAGAGGGGCGGGATGGGAAGGGAGATGGGAAGGAGGTTCAAAAGGGAGGGGTATATGGATACCTATGGCTGATTCATGTTGAGGTTTGACAGAAAAAAAACCAAAATTCTGTACAGCATTTATCCTTCAAGAAAAGATAAATTTTTTTAAAAAGCCCATGCCTTTCCCAGTGTGCTGAGTCATCTCTGACTCTGCTACGCCTGGACTGTAGCCCTCCCACTCCCCCACCCCCACTCCCCCAGCTCTTCTGTCCATGGAATTTTCCAGGCAAGAATGGAGCAGGTTGCCATTTCCTGTTCTAGGTGATCTTCCCAACTCGTGGGTGGAACCCTAGTCTCCTGCATCTCCTGCGTTGGCAGGCAGATTCTTTACCACTGTGCCCCCGAGAAGCCCTGCCTTTTCTAGAGTTTCATAGAAATAGAATCATGCAGTACACAGTCATTTGTGTTTAATTCTTTCTCTGATAATATTTTGAGATTGACTCATATGTCATTCGTTTTGGCAGCTGAGTAGAATTCCATAGTACAATTTAGTTATCTGTTTACCAGTTGATGGACATTTGAGTTGCCTGTAGCTTTGTATTTTTGTGACTAACACTACTAAGACCATCCACATGCAAGTCTTTGCATAAACATAGTTTTCATTTCTCTTGGATAAATACCTAGGAATAGGATTGCTGGCCTCTATGGTGTGTGTGTGTGTGTGTGTGTGTGTGTGTGCGTGTGTGTGTGTGTGTGCATGTGTGTGCACGCACACTCTCATGCACATGCATGAAAAATACGCTTAACCTTTCACAATACTACCATCCTGTTTTTAAAGGGGCCGCACCAGTTTTCAACCCCATCAGCAACCGATGGGCTTCCCAGGAAGCCCCAGTGGTCAAGAATCTGCCTACCGGTGCAGGAGACACAAGAGATGTGGATTTGATCCCTGGGTCAGGAAGGTTCCCTGGAGTAGGAAACGGCAACCCACTCCAGGATTCTTGCCCGGAAGATTCCATGGACAGAGGAGCCAGGCGGGCTACAGTCCGTGGGGTCACGGAGTCTGACATGACTAAGCACGCACACACACACAGCAGCATATGGGATTTTCAGCTGCCCCTTGTTCCTAGCAACACCTGATTCAGTCTTTTTAATTCTAGTGATTCTACTATGTATGTAGTGGTATCTTATTATGATTTTAATTTGCATTTATCTAGTGATTACTGATTTTGAGCACTTTTCATGTACTTATTGGACATTGATATATATCTGGTAAAAAGAGCCCATCAAATGTCATTTAGGCATTTATTAAATAACTACTATGTGCTGTGCTATCTAGATGCTGGAGATTTTTATGAGTGGGCTGGCTATTAGAGACTTTACTGAGAGGTTGAGAGAAGCCTAAGAGTTGACAGTCCACGAGGGAAGGCAATCAGCAACACTCCCCGTGCAGAACTGCCCCATGGTCCATGGGGAAGAAAGTTCCCGGAGAACCACAGTCTCAGAGAGATTTCCTCCTGGGTGGCCCTCGGTTATTAACCCTGCTTCCCAATTACCAAGTCCACACCTTGGCTAGAATGCTTCCATCCTCTGAAACCTGCGTTATCAAATCTCCCTGTCTCCCAGGAAACCCCCCTCTCTACCCATGGGGGCTGCTGTCTTCCCTTCCATTCCCTCTCTTCCAGCAGTACCTTTCCTGGAGTCTGGGTTCTTCACGCCAACCTTTACTCCCAAAGCCTTGGCAGAGCAATCCCCTATGGCATCCGGCCCTTTGGTCCTTTGGGTGATGGTGTTCACTGTGAACTAGGCTCCGTACAGGGCTCCCAAATTCCTGCTGTTCTCCGGATTGTCCACACACCCGTCTTTATCAACATATATACTGCTTCCAAAAACAAACCTTCATTCTTAAACAGTCCATCAAACCCCGTAAAAAAGAATAAAATAGTTTCCCAAAACGCCTCTTCATTTCTGAGCATCTTCACCCACACTTGCACTAATAATTCACACAACAGTGAAGAACGGTATTCACCCCTTCCTTCCCCTTCCCCACCCACCACCTGACCCACCTCAGGTGTCACCCCTGAAAGTCTACGTTAAAAGGGAAGCCGTTGTGAGACTATGCACTTCTTGGCTGGGCCCTTAGTTCATGAAGACTGGCCCAAGCCTGTGAGGTAATTAAGTCCTCAGACAAGGATGCACCCGCTCCCTGCCCTCCAGGTGTTAGGGAAAGCAGGAAGGGGCATCCCTGGCACAGGGTGACCAGGTAGAGCTCCTCTGGGCCCACACCGGAAGCAAAGGGCGCTGTGGATTCCAAGAGCTGGAGCGTACGCCCGGGCTTCTCCCTCTGTGTGATGCCCGTGGCCAAGCTGGGAGCCCCCACCTCTGAGCTTTGAACCCCGGCTGTGGTTGTCCTGAGCGGGGGGCCAAGGGTCACTCAGGGAGGCCTCTGACCCCAAGTACCCTGCCTTCTCAACAGACACTCCCCAGCCTCGTGCCCAGGAAATCCACGCCGGGTGGAATGCTCCTCTGGGCCCCGGAGCAGGCAGGGCAGCTGTGGCCAGGAGCCGACTGGTCTGAGGAGAGGGGCGTGGCCGTGGCCGTGGAGAGGCCTCTGGCCCTCAGGGCCCACCAGGGAACCCAGCCAGTGGCACTCGAGGGGAGTCCCAGCTCGTTTCTCCCACAGCCTGGGGACAGCACGCGGCCTTCCGGGCTGAGGAGGCCTCACGGGCCCGAGGGTGGAGGTCCTGCTGCTTCCTGTGGGGCCACAGGAGAGGCTGAGAGACTGAGGAGGTCTGGGACCAGAAGGCAGGGTCACCTCAGTCCACTGAGGGCCTGTCCCGGGGGAGCTGGCTGTGGAGTGGACGTGAGTCCCTGTGGGTCGTGTCCTTAACGCTGTCCCTGGGCAAGTCCACACCCCCCACCCCGAAGGTGGTACAGCCAAGGACCCCTGAACAACATCGAGAGAAGAGACCTGGAACCAGGGCCTCAGGAGTCGGGGAGGGAGGAGGAGGGGGTGGGAGGCCAGCTTGGAGCCCCCAGTTCTGGGAGTTGGCTGCAGGGGTGGAGGGGGGTGCTGTCTATAACCTGAATTCCCTCTAAGCTCCTCAGAGTCATGAAAGGATTAGAGAAAAAGGCAGAGAACATTAAAAAAAAAGTGTCATTCATAACAAAAGACAATTGATTAAATATCAATAACTCGAGAAAATAACAGCTGAGAAAGTGTTTCAAACGTCAAAGCCTGGCAGGAGATGCGTCTGCAGTCAGCAGCGTCTGAAACAATGAGTGAGACGGCTGCGGCCATGAGTCACCCCGAGAGAGAGCCCACAAAGCAAGGTGGCCTCCAGCCCCACCTCCCCTCGCTGACAGGCGAACATTCCTGAGACAAAGGCCCACAGAGGCGGAGAGGCACGACCCCCGAGCCGCCCTTCTGAGAAGAGCCCAGAATGTAGGTCAGCCAGAGGGACCAGCCGGGAGGCAGGAGCCAGGACAGGAGAAGTGGCCAGAGCCTGGGGCCAGCCTCCCCAGCCCTGGGGCCCCATGGGATCCGAAGAGCTGGCATCAGTCTGTACGGCTAGCCAGGCACCTCGCCGTGTGCTCCAGCATCTAAACCTCAAGGTAACTGATGTCGTTCTGTGAAACCCAAGGGGCCTGCCCAGAAGGCGTTGTCCCCTCCTCTCCAGGTGAACCTGGAAGACACAACCTTTTATCTGTTCCTAAACTTGCTACGATGGTCTCTGCCCCAGGACCTTGGTAACTCACAGGTCCTTTCAGCTGAATAACACTGATGCCCCAGATTTTCATATGGCGGCATCCTTGCCGTTGTCTGGGTCTCAGAGATGACGAAAGTAAACCACATCTGGGACTTCCCTAGTGACCCAGTGGTTAAGACTGTGCACTTCCAATGCAGGGGGCACAGGTTCCATCCTTGGTTGGGGAGCTCAGATCTCACAGGCCACATGGCATGGCCAAAAATAAAAAATAAACAAAAAAAGTAAACCACGTGTGAACTCCCCAGCCTGTTATCTTGATTTTCTTCAAAGCACTTACTGTTCTCTGGAAGTGATTTTTTATTCATATCTGCCTTTTTGTTTTCTGTCTCCTCTCCCACACAATCACCCCCGGAAAGTGAGCTCCTTGATACAGGTTATTTTGCTCAGCCCTGAATCCCTATACTTACTTCCACACTGTCAAACATACACAGTACTCAGTACCTACTTGCCAAATGCTGAATAGATTATGCTGTTAGTAAAATGGCTCTTTCCTAAGGGCTCTTAATAATATAGTTTGATTATACCACAGTTTTAAATGAAAAAGTCAAAGTGGGGTGTTATGGAGACAATATGATCTTAGTAATGTTAGGTGTCTCCTGTGCGAGTGTGTGAGTAAGTCCAGCAGTTTCAAGGTTTCAGACGTGATCTCGGAGTTGAGGTCATGGGACATTTCCTCTGCTTCTTTGTACTTCATTGTGATTTAGATGTATTTCTCAATAAATAATAGTATTTCAGTCAAAAACAAAAGTTAAAAGTTGTCGGAGGAGGCCCCCTCTTAGGGGAAAGCGCAGTACTGATGCCTCGTTGGTAAATGCTCTGGATGGCCACTTCTACCCCGTTCATGTCCTTCAGGGTCACGATGAGACTGGCGTTTACCTGGTCCTGTGGTGAGCTCCCCAAATCAGCAGTGACCAGCTGCCACTTCACCTGTAACCAGCCCTGTGGTTTTCATCCCTTCTGGCCTTTTTATTCCTTGTCTATTTCACCAGGAAAGTAAGGGATTGGAACCAAATAAGCTCAAACACAGACTTCCCTTGTGCCTCAACTGGTAAAGAATCTGCCTGCAATGAGGAGACCTGAGTTCCATCCCTGGGTCAGGAAGATCCTCTGGAGAAAAGATAGGCTACCCACTCCAGTTCTCTTGGGCTTCCCTGTGGCTCAGCTGGTAAAGAATCTGCCTGCAATGTGGGAGACCTGGGTTCGATCCCTGGGTCAGGAAGATACCCTGGAGAAGGGAACGGCTACCCATTCCAGTATTCTGGCTGGGAGAATCCCATAGACTGTATAGTCCCTGGGGTCGCAAAGAGTCAGACACGGCTGAGCGACTTTCACGTTCAAGTTCAAACACCTGTTCCAATAATTATCCCTAAAGACAAACCCTTTTAGAAACGCCCCACATAAGAGTCCTGGCAGAGCCAGGATTCCACTGATATTCCCGCAAAGCAGGGTCTCCCGGGACCTGGGAATCTGACGGAGAGACCTTGAATCCATGAAGACACATACAGAATAATTGGGGTAACTTCCTGGAGTGGGGGTTCATGGCTTCCATCTTGTTTGCACAGGGGAGGGCTGGTTCTCAAACAAAGGGCAAGAATCAGCTGCTGTCAGAGTCCCCAGTAAGCCCTTTCCAGAAAAGTCTGGTTAACTAGTGTCCAAAGTCAGTCTCTATGTGCCTGAAAGCACGAGGATGGTACTCATGTGACTCGGGGCTTCCTGCCAGAGTAGGTGTCACAGGAGGGCACGCGGGCAGGTGCCAAGCTCCGGGGGACCCCACCTCCTCCCTATGCCCAGCCCTCGGCAGAGCTTGCCAACCACACCTGACAGAGGAGTTGAAGCGCCCAGGTTCTGTCTAAAGGATATGAAGCCTGAGTTTTCCCCCAGAGCTACGCCAGCCTACCACTCCCGCATGACCTGTAGTCTCCCACTGGCTTGTGGGTCCCTTCTCGGGGTGCCTCCTCTGACCTGCATTCCACGGTGCCTCACCAGGCGGCATGCGGGTACCTGTCAGCTTCCTCTGGGCAGCACTCCAATGAGAGTTGTGTAGCTTGGGTGTACCTCATCTGCTCCCCACTAACACAAGCTCCAGGAAGGCAGGAGCCAGTTCCACCGTCTCCTCGGTATGCACGGCGAATCTCTGCTGAATTGAGCCAAAGTCCGGAACCACAGATGTGGAGTCTGTGAACGGCCACCCATAGCCTGCTCCGCGGGACTGTTGGTCCTTGTTGGCTCCCGGCTAAGTTCCTCTCTGGGGAGGCTTAACCAAAGGGGCTCGCCTCACTCCTTGGAGTCCGTGTGCAAGCTGGGGATACAGACCCGCTTTCCCAGGGGCCTCCGCCTTATATAGTTGCTGTCAGGAGGGCCTGAGGAAGGGGCTCACGACCTGAGAGTTTGATGCTGAGTCGCCCCCTGGCCAGCTGAGCTGCGGTCACCACAATTGGCCTAAGAGGGAGAGCTGAGCACCTGGAACCGAAGTGATGCCCTGGGAGAAATCACCCCAGCGCTGGAGGGATGGGGGTCCAGCAGGGGGCGCTATCTGAAGTGCCTGAAAGGACCCCCGTGTCCCTTGCTGGTTGTGGGGTTGCCAGGACAGCGAGTGGGCAAAGACCACAAAGCCCGGGGCTGAGAGTCGGAAGACCTCCTTGGCAGGCTGTAAAGAAACTAAAGCTCTTGTCTCTTGAAGCCAGAGGTCAGAAATAGCCGAGGCTCTGGTTTAAAAATCATTCTGAGGGCAGTGGAGCTCCAGAGAAGGTTTGTTTCTCAATTCCAGGAAGTCTGGTGTGCCAAGAGAAAGCGTCCAGTTCGGAACGGAATGAGGCTGAGATTTTGAAGATGAAGACATCTGGATCAATGTGCTCAAATATCTAAAATCCTGCATGCCCCCAGAATTTTCTGGTCTTAGAGAAGTGGTCCACTCCTCCTTGCAAAGGGCTAGCGTTTCCCCTCTACTTGAGGGCAACACAAAGGTCACTTCACCCCAGGCAAGACAACACACACCTTTCTCGGGGTCTTCCCCACCAGCCCCCTGCTGGCCCCAGACCACTCACTAGGGTCAAGTCACAACATCTCTGGTCTGGGCCTGCTGGGCCCACTAAGGGAGGAAGGAGCTGGACCCCACAGGAGCGGCAGGACCCAGCAGAGCCTGGAGACCATGCATGGGACTCATCCCAGCATGCTGGGTCAGCAGAGGATGGAATGAAAAGCTGGATGAGGGAGAGCTGGTCAAGACGGGAGGACTTTCCCAACGTAGGATTTATGACTCTGGTAAGGGCCCTAAATGTTAGCTCTTTGTATGGTTCTTGAAAGCCTACACAAAACCATGGCCTTCCCTGAGTGAAGGAAAACCACCAGCCCTGCCCCAGGTGACAGTGGAGGAAAGGATTGAAGGGCTCCGAGAAGCAGGCCTGCTGGAGTTGATAAAGTGAGGCCAGCAAACCCACCAGCTGACTTACTTCCATGGAAGGTCCTGGAGGAACACTTTTTTAAATTAATTTGTTTATTTATTTATTTTGGCTGTGTCAGGTCTTAGTTGAGGCATGTGAGATCCTTTAGCTGCAGAATTCAAACTCTTAGCTGTGGCGTGTGGTCTCTAGTTCTCTGTTGTTGTTCAGTTGCTCAGTTGTGTCTGACTCTTTGTGACCCCATGGACTGCAGCATACCAGGCTTCCCTGTCCTGCACTATCTTCCAGAATTTGGTCAAAATCATGTCCATTGAGTCGGTGATGCCATCCAACCATCTCATCCTCTGTTGTCCCCTTCTTCTCCTGCCTTCAATCTTTCCCAGCATCAGGGTCTTTTCCAATGAGTCAGTTCTTTGCATCAGGTGGCCAAAGTATTGGATTTTCACCTTTAGCATCAGTCCTTCCAGTGAATATTCAGGGCTTACTTCCTTTAGGGTGGACTTGTCAGATCTCCTTGTAGTTCAAGGGACTCTCGAAAGTCTTCTCCAACACCACAGTTTGAAAGCATCAGTTCTTTGGCACTCAGCCTTCTTTATGGTCCAACTCTCACATCCGTACATGACTACTAGAAAAACCATGGCTTTGACTGGACGTATATTTGTTAGCAAAATGATGTCTCTGCTTTTTAGTATGCTGTCTAGGTTTGTCATAGCTTTGTCTGACCAGGGATCAAAGCCGGGTCCCTTGCGTGGGGAGCGTGGAGCCTTAGCCACTGGACCATCAGGGAAGTCCCCTGGATCACTTCTTTAACCAGAGCAATGACTGGTGAGGCATGTACTCAGCTGTGGCAGGAGATGCTGTTGTAAGTCTGGGCTCCCTGCTAACAAAGGGGGCGATGGCTTCTCAGAACAATAGACACCAAGTAAGCAATGCTGAAAGATCAGAAACAAGGCAGATACAGTTGCAGTCGAAAGCGGTGAAGTTGGGGTGGTAGCCAGGAGCAGCTGACATGCAGACAACTATGAAAATGGCTAACAGAGCACAACGTTCCTGGGGGCCAGGTGGATGGGCAGTCAATGAGGTTTAAGCAACCAAAGAAAGATAACCCAGAGGTTTAGAGTATCTGCCCCAACAAAATGCCTCAGTCCCTTTCTTTTCAGACTTGGACCCCGCTGACTGACAGAAAGCCCGATTCCCATCACTGCTGCTGTATACAGTTGCAGTTCCGAGAGGTGTTTCTCCACACGGACCCAAGTTCACTCATCCAGGTGATGTTACACTGGGAGAGGAGATATACAGGGCCAGGGGACCTGAAGCACCATCTTGACTCCTATTAGAACGAGGGCCTTCAGGGTCGGTGATAAATAGAGTCCGGACCAAGGTTTGCTTAGGTTAGGTTTAGGTTTGTTCAGATTTTGTGAGGTCCTCTGAGTCTATTGACCCAGCTGAGCATCATTTCCCAAGCCCTTAAATGCATAGTTGAAATAGACATATCACCAGGTGGGATAACCCCCATGTTGGCCAGGCCCTTCGACTGTGGAATAAGAACTACGGCAGTGAGGAAGGCTGTGTGGGAGCCCCCGATACGGCCCCTCCCCAAGCTGAGCCACAAGGGTAAACCCAGACGATACTGTATACTGGGGTGCATGACAGCGGTTATATGAACGCGTTCTACCCCACTCTTAAAATGGATTGTTTTCCCTATCATATATCCATTTATCAGTCTAGCTCCTATAAAATTCAGGTGGATCCTGGACAGTGACCATGGACAACTGCAAACCCAAGCAAGCAGTAGCCCCAGTCATGGCGTCTTTGCTAGAGCAGGTCAACACAGTCTCAAACCCACGGTCCCCGCTTTTCCATCCCTACTAAGAAGGAGGACCAGAGGCAGTTTGCATTCATTAGGATGGACAAGAGGACGCACTGATGGTCTTGCCCCGGGGTTATGTTGACTCTTTTCCGTCTGCTCTACATGATCTGGACTGTCTGGGCTGGACTACATGGTCTGGACTGTACATCATATTGGTCCAGCATATCGATGATATTATATTAATTAAGCTGGATGAGCAAGAGGAAAATACATCAGGGACTTTTATAAGATCTGTGTGCTGCAGAGGGTGGGGGAGAAATCGTGGGACGATTCAGGATCCTGAAATGCCAACATTTAAGAGTCCAGTGCTTTAGAGCATAGCAAACGTCTGCTCCAAAAGAAAGGACAGATACTACATCTCATACTCTGCACCACCAAGAAGGACCCACAACGCCTGGTAGCCTCTTTGGATGCTGGAGGCAGCACGGGCCACACGCGGGAATAATGCCTGAATATATTTGCCGACATAGGTCCATCTAGTCAAAGCTATGGTTTTCCCAGTAGTCATGGATGGAAATGAGACTTGGACCATAAAGAAGACTGATCGCTGAAGAATCGATGCTTTTGAATCGTGGAGCTAGAGAAGAATTCTTGAGAGTCCCTTGACAGCAAGGAGATCAAACTAATCAGTACTAAAGGAAATCAACCCCGAATATTCATTGGGAGGACTGATGCCAAAGCTCCAATACTTTGGCCACCTGATGCGAAGAGCCGACTCATTAGAAAAGACCCTGCTGTTGGGAAAGATTGAAGGCAGGAGGAGAATAGGGTGACAGAGGATGAGATGGTTGGATGGCATCACCAATTCAATGGACATGAACTTGGACAAACTGGGAGTTTGTGAAGGGCAGGGAGGTTGCAGTCCTTGTGGTCAAAGAGAGCTGGACATGACTAAGCAACAACAAGAGAAACACCACTTCCCAGATGGCTCTGGGAGAAGTCCCAGCACATCTCTGAGTGGGTCCCAGAACGGAAACGATTCTAGCAGATGCTATAACCATCCCTGCCACTTACACCGTGCAATCTGGAAGGTTCTCTGATTACAGAGGTATGCTGGGAAAAGAAGCCGTGCTCCCTTAAAGCACTCAGTTCAATTCAGTCACTCATTCGTGTCCGACCTTTGGCGTGCTGCTGGGCTGCAGCACGCCAGGCCTCCCTGTCCATCGCCAACTCCCAGAGTTTACTCAAAGTCATGTCCACTGCATTGGTGATGCCATCCAACCAGCTCATCCTCTGTCGTCCCCTTCTCCTCCTGCCCTCAATCTTTCCCAGCAGCAGGGTCTTTTCCAACGAGTCAGCTCTTCACATCAGGTGGCCAAAGCATTGGAGTTTCAGCTTCAGCGTCAGTCCTTCCAGTGAATCTTCAGGACTGATTTCCTTTAGGATGGACTAAGTCTGTGGTGATATTATGACAAGCCCCTGAAGGAGAATGACAGAAGCCCAGGGTTCTATAGCATGGCCACACGCTACCTGCAGCCAAAACCAATGGCCCCAGCATGCCTCTGTACCCTAGCAGAGATGGAGCGCCTGACCACGAAATGCCAAGTGGTCACCAAGCCACTAGAGCTGGGTTCCTCCAGACCCTTCGAGTCACACGGTCAGGCACAGCCAACAGCAGCCCCTGGAAGAAGAAAGTGGTACTTCAGGAGAAGGCACAAGCAAGGCCAGAGGACAGAAGGAAACCACCTAAAGGACTTCCCTGGTCATCCAGTTGTTAAGAATCTGCCTTGCAATACAGGGGACTCGAGTTTGACCCCTGGTCAGGGAACCAAGCCGCAGGGCAACTAAGCTTGTGTGTGTGTCGTGACTGCTGAGTCCGCATTCCACAACTGAATGTCCATGTGTCCCAACTAAAGATCCCCTGTGATGCAACTAAGTCCTGACTCGGCTAAACAAGCAAGTAAAATACTTTTTTTAGAAAAAGTAAAACAACTAAACCCAGACCCTCGCACCACCCGCCGCTCTTGTCCCCGTTGCCATAGCTCATCTCCGCTTGTTGCTGTGTTGGGTTGGGATGGCTCCATGCAGAGCGGGCTGGGAGCTGCATCTCCAGCATGGATGGGTTGGCGAACGGCGCCCGAGAACAGCAGCTACAGCGCTCCAGCCTCACTCACTTGTCTCCGAAAGGCAGAGGCGAAAGCGCGGCGTCCCGGTCTCCCAGGCAGGAGACACTTGCTGTGTTCGCTCACTGTTGCTGCAGTGACAAATTTCCACAAACCTTAAAGCAATGTAAACTTAGTATCATACAGTCGTGGAGGTTAGAAATCCAAAATGGGTCTCGCTGGGCTAAAACCCAGGTGCTGTCAGGGCTGTGTTCTTTCTGGGGACTCAGGGAGAATCCTCGTCCTTGACTTTTCCAGCTCCTAGAAGCCACCTGGGCTTTGTTGGCTAGTGACTCCCTTCCAGCCATCACATCGCTTCAACCTCTGCTTCTATTGTCACACCTTCTTTGACTTGGACTCTCCTGCCTCCCTTTCTAACTTTTAAGTTGGTGCTTCCCAGGTGGCTTGGTGGTAAAGACTCTGCCTGCCAAAGCAAGAGATGCTACATTGATCCCTGGTTTGATCCCTGGGTCGAGAAGATCCCCTGGAGGAGGGCATGGCAACTGACTCCAGTATTCTTGCTGGGGAATCCCATGGACAGAGGAGCCTGGTGGACTATAGATGCAAAGAGTTGGACGTGACTGAAGTGATTTAGCATGCACACACATGATCAAGTTGAGCCTGCCCAGATAACCCAAGATCTCTTTCTCATCTCAAAATCCTCAGCTGGTATGAGCCAGCCTGCATGGGAGGGGAGTCTTGGGGAGAATGGATACATATGGCTGAGTCCCTTCACCGTTCACCTGAAGCTATCACAACACTGTTAATCAGCTATGCTCCAATATAAAATAAAAAGGTTAAAAGCATAAATAAAATAAAATTAACGCTTGGAAAAAAATCCTCAACCTAAGACATCTGCACAGTCCCTTTGGCCATGAACATTCAGAGGTTCTTGGGATCAAGCTGTGAACATCTTTAAAGGTCGTGCTTCTGCCCACCACCCTTGGGCAGTACTTTTAGCCATTCATTCTGTGTAGAGAGGGAAGAGACCTGACTATATTCAAACCCGTGGACAATGACTAAAGGCTTGGCTGCCACTAGTCTGGGCCTGGAAGGATTCAGAGATTGAGAGCAAGGAGTTTTGTGGCAGGGCATGTGTGTCGATCGACCCTGGTGAGTGTCGTGACATGAAGATCTTTGTCTCCCATGCAGACACCCACCAGAAAATACCCACCAGGAAGAGGCAAGAACCAACAGGCAGACAGATGGTTTGACCAGCTGAAATCAACACGCCCCTGCCATTGGCCACTCAGGAGTCAGCCACGGTGGCAGGAAACAGGACGGCCTGGGCCCAGCCGCACGAGCTCCTGCCCACCAAGGCTGGACCAGTCAGCCTCTGCTGAAGCTCAGCCCGACTACACCGGGAGCCAGAGCTGGCCCCCGCCCTCGCACCATCCCTTGAGGAATCTCACAGGCCACTTGGAGGAAAGTTGGTCACATGAATTATGAAACCCAAGCCGCCATTCTGCACAGTTTACACAACACACATTCACAGGATAAGATTAAAAAATAAACACTAACCAAAGCTGCTCAGGATCGAATCTCCTGAGAGACCTTCAACTCCCACCTCCAATGGTCCCCACAGTCCACTAATCCAACCCCTTTCTTGGGCCACAGTCTGGGGTTCCTTTTTTTTATGGTTGAGCCCTGTGGCATGTGGGATCTTAGTTCCTCAACCAGGGATCAAACCCAAGTGGCCTGCGTTAGAAGCATGGAATCCTAGCCACTGGACCACTAGGGAAGTCCTCCTGGGGATCGTTTTGATGATCAAACTTCAGAGGCCCTTAGCCCCTCCCCTCCCCTGCCTCACTCCCTCCCACCAACCTCAGTCTTTCTCCTTGACTTTGTCCATCATGCTGGTCTTGGAACCCCCCAAACAAGCCTGCTACCATCTCCTAAACAAGGTTTGATATTCCCTTCCTTCTGATGTGCTCACCTACAAATCAAATCAACATTGTAAAAACAAAAACAGCTAGAGAAACAGGAAAATAACATTCATATTAATTCCTACAGTATTCACTGCACGGCCAAGGAAAAGCTGAGACAGAGATCCGGGGATGATGTGTTCCTTCAGAAAGGCAGTATGTGGTTAACGGTTTAACCATTAGTCTTGTCCTTTCGCCTTGTTCAAGCTAAACAGATGAATTTTATATGTGCCCAACAGCTGTTTGAGATGTAAGTAGGACAGCTAACAGGGGGCATGATGCCAGCTGCTGGAAGAAAGCGGGACTGCGTGGTCGAACAGGGCCGGTAAGTGAGGCCAGGTCTGGCCGAGACTCCTGGGGGGCCCACGTGCTTGGAATAGTTGAAGTGTTAAAGCAACCGTTTTTACTGTAAGTGCAATGAAATTTTATGAACGGACCAAAACCAATTCTACTTTCTGGGACTTAGTCGGTTCTCGGCAAATGCTGAATGCACTGGGTTTGTCTTTCCTTGAGGCTCTCTTCCATGTGCCAGAGCTGAGTCTGGTGCCTGCGAGGCATCTGCCACCACCAAGAATGGGGGAGTTCACAGGCCCGAATCACAGGTACCAGCGAGCGGTGATGTTTTCCAGGTATTTCCATCATGCCCTGGCAACTTTATGTCGAAAGAGAGGGCTTACATTAACACGGAAAAAGAGGAAACCAGAGTCTTATCAATTTTCCAGGAAGAAAGGAAGTGAGGTTTACAGGAGAGCCAGGGCCAAGCTTCCTTCCCACCTGCTATGCAGCCAGCACTTCTCTGAAAAACAACTCGGCCTGCTGGAGATGCATTTCAGATCTCCCACACAAACCGAACAAAGGCTTCATCGGCTGCAAGAAGGTGGTGGCGGAAAATGGGTCAGTCTTTCTTTTGATGCTGGTGACAGATGCTAGTCCCTGGTGATAGGCATACACACACGAGCGCGCACACACGTACGAACACACACACCCCTCACTAGGCCATGCAACCAGAGGCCCAGAGCCACCAGGGATGGACATGTTTCCTCCAGGAATCACTTGGCTTAGCCTGAGACCCCTCCGAGGACCTTCCAGGACAATTCCCAGTAGCAGAAGCTCCATGGACAAGCCTTCAGGAGACTCCTTTATCGGCCAGCAACGGGCGCGTAGAGGAGAGTTCCTCTCTGGACTGACGCAAATGTGGCCTGAAACCCTGGTGACCTGAACAACGAGGGGAGGAATATTGAGGGGAAGACGGGAAACAAAAGAGCTCACCAGAAACAAAGCCAGGCGCTTCGGTAGGACTAGGACGGAGTGGAGCGCGTCCTTGGGAAAACGGGGAGGGAGTTTCAAACAGATTTGAGAACAGGGCTTCCCCTGTGGCTCAGCTGGTAAAGAATCCTCCCGCAATACGGGGGACCTGGGCTCGATCCCTGGGTTGGGAAGATCCCCTGGAGAAGGGAAAGGCTACTCACTCCAGTATTCTGGCCTGGAGAACTCCATGGACTATAAAGTCCATGGGGTCGCAAAGAGTTGGACACTACTGAGCGACTTGCACTCCACTTCACTTAGACCTACCGACCAAGCAGGCACAAACTTTGTCCCTCAGGATAAAAAAGCCTCCATGGTCCTGGGCAGGGATGTCATCACATCTTTCCCAAATGGGGCAGCTGGACCGTAAGTTCTGAGTGTGAGAAGAACCTTGGAGTCCTGAGAGGTGAGGATGGAGAGGAGGGCAGGAGAGGAAATCCGGGACAGGTGGGAGGCGTGGGCACAGTGTCCCCAAGAGAAGACAGGCAGGAGTGAGAGCCTGAGACGGTGGGGACTTCCTGCACTAGGTGATGTCCAGGGCTCAAGTCAGCCCACACCCAGCTCCAAACCACATCTTTTCTGGGCTAGATATCGCCACCCAGAAGACACCCAGGGCCATCTTCACGGATAGCAGAATATGAGCAGGCAGCACATGTTCAAACATGAGGCCTGCGGGTGTCAGAGGAGGAAGGGGCTGCAGAGTGACCCAGAGGCACACTGAAGCCTCGAGAGTTCAGCTGTGAGCAAAGGCAGGCAAAGGCAGGGGTGAGCCCCCCACCCACCCCCAGGGTTCACCACACTGCCCTGACTCTGCTCCAGGAGGAGCCTCTTGCCAGATCTCTGCCTTTGCACCCCAAAATCTCACTCATGACAGATGCAGAGTCTTTTTTTTAATTGAAGTAGAGCTGATTTATCAACTCTATCGATAACCTCAGATATGCAGATGACACCATCCCTATGGCAGAAAGTGAAGAACTAAAGAGCCTCTTGATGAAAGTGAAAGAGGAAAGTGAAAAAATTGGCTTAAAATTCAACATTCAGAAAACTAAGATCATGGCATCTGGTCCCATCACGTCATGGCAAATAGATGGGGAAAGAGTGGAAACAGTGACAGACTTTATTTTGGGGGCTCCAAAATCACTGTAGATGATGACTGCAGCCATGAAATGAAAGGATGCTTGCTCCTTGGAAGGAAAGTTATGACCAACCTAGACAGCATATTAGAAAGCAGAGACGTTACTTTGTCAACAAAGGTCCGTCTAGTTAAGGCTATGGTTTTTCCAGTAGTCATGTATAGATGTGAGAGTCAGACTATAAAGAACACTGAGGGCCGTAGAACTGATGCTTTTGAACTGTGGTGTTGGAGAAGACTCTTGAGAGTCCCTTGGACTGCAAGGAGACCCAACCAGTCCATCCTAAAGGAGATCAGTCCTGAATATTCATTGGAAGGACTGATGTTGAAGCTGAAACTTCAATACTTTGGCCACATGATGCGAAGAGCTGCGTCATTGGAAAAGACCCTGATGTTGGGAAAGATTGAAGGTGGGAGGAGAAGGGGACGACAGAGGATGAGATGGTTGGATGGCATCACTGACTCAATGGACATGAGTTTGAGTAAACTCTGGGAGTTGGTGATGGACAGGGAAGTCTGGCAGGCTGCAGTCCATGGGGTTGGAAAGAGTCAGACACGGCTGAGAGACTGAACTGAACTGAATACTGTAACAAATTCAATTAAGACTTTAAAAGTAGTTCATATGAAAAAAAAAGATCTTTTTAAAAAGATTCACCATCCATTCATTTTAAAAGCTCAAAATTAATTTTTATTTATATTTAGTAGCTTATTGTTGCTCAGTCACTCAGTCATGTCTAACTCTCGGCGACCGCACGGACTACAGCACGTGAGCCCGCCCTGTCCTTCACCATCTCCTGGAATTTGCTCAGACTCATGTCCATTGAGTCGGTGATGCCATCCAACTGTCTCATCCTCTGTCGTCCCCTTCTCCTGCTGCCTTCAACCTTTCCCATCATCAGGGTCTTTTCCAATGAGTCAGGTCTTCACATCAGGTGGCCAAAGTATTGGAGCTTCAGCTTCAGCGTCAGTCCTTCCAAAGCATATTCAGGGTTGATTTCCCTTAGGAAATCTATATGTTTTCTAGTTACAAAAATTATTCTCATATATGAATATAGATTACCCATAATTTATAATTTGTGTGTACAAAAATGTGTGTAACATGGAATAAAGCTTACTGTAGTACCTATCAAGGACACTGGTAAGGATGAAAGAGAAAACTGCTGCCCGTATTCCGCAACCCAGAGAAGAATCACCGTGAACGTTTGGATGTTCCTGTTTGGTTTTCTTTAATGTACACATTCACAGAAATCACAGGCCATTAACTTGTGCAGCTCATTTGGAAGGTAAGTACATTTTCTTTCAATAAAGTGCAGGTGTCAGTTTCACAGGCCAATATTTGTGTGTGTGAATGTGTATATAGAAGAAAACCAAAAAGGAACATCCAGACTCTTAGGTGATTTTTCTCTGGGTTGTGGAATGTGGGCAACGTGAGTTTCCTTTTTTAGACTTTTCAGTGTCCTTCATATTCACTCCACTCTAGATCACATATATTTGTATACATAAATGTTAAATTCTAGATAATCAGCATTTATATATAAGAAGAATTTTTATAATGAGAAAAAAATATAGATTTAACTGAGGGAAAAAAATCTTGTCTTTGCCTCGACCTCCTCCTGATCTTTGACCCTGAGGGCTGTTCTCCACGTGGGAGCTCTCCAGGCTCAGCAGTGAGAGGCAGAGGGCAGGGGCCATCCCCAGGGGATGAGACAGGGGCGCTGACACCCGTCCCTCCTTCACTGAAGCCCTAATGCCACATCGGAACCCCTGGGCCCTCACTCAGGCACAGACACACGAGCGGCCTCCTCTGTGCTGACGGTGGAGTTCATGGCCGTGAAGAGCCGGTGCGCCGTGACGGAGGCCTGGCCTGGCCCTGCCCCTAGCAGCGTCTCGAGAGCCATGGTGACAAGTCCAGTCACGGCATACTCCTCTGACAAGGAGCCAGCGGCCTCAACTGCCCTGAGAAGTATTTTTACGGTGAACACGTTACTGAGGTTATTGGGCCACAGTTGCCTCTCTTTCAGAGTCTTTTTAATAAACTGTCGGTTTTATATTGGGGTAGCCGATTAGCAGCGCTGAGATGGTCTCAGGCGGACAGCAGAGGGACGCGGCCAACATGCGTCTCCGTTCTCCGCAGACTCCCCTCCCGCCCGGCTGCCACACAGCGCGGAGCAGAGTTCTCTGAGTTGTCCTGGACTGTCCCTAACCATCGCCTCTTTTTCAAGTCTTCTAAATGGCTGAAAACAAGCCTTTCAGGTGTTAAACTTTGGAAGACCCATTTCTACTGGCAACTGAGCAAATTCACTCCGTTTTCTAAAACACTTCTGCGAGCCGTACCGGACTAATCCGCGGTGGGCCTTTACCCTTCGCGATTTGGCCCGGGTGGGCTTTGCCCCTGTCGTAACAGGTTTCTGTTAACAGCTGGAAATTGGCCACGGTGGAGACATTTGCACCAGGACAGACTTTTCCCTCCAGGGACCTGGTTGTTAACCTTTTACCAGCACACCACTGGAGCCATCCCAAGAAATGATTAGAACCAGTTCCTGGTGTTCTTGCCAAAACGCTCAGTTCTAAACCACGGAAGGCTGCCCCACGCCGGTGAATTCTTCTCCAGCCACGAACCCAGCCTTTTATCCCTCCCCTTGCAGCACTCTTAAGACCCACCGGCACGCACGGCCTCCAGTCCTGCGGTGGGTGTCAGCCAGGCCTGCTGAATTCTTTCGGCATGTGGGCAGGGCTCATCTCCCCCATGCAGCTCCAGTGCTGACATCCGAGCCTCCCCAAAGGCCTGGAATCCAAGAACAGGTCTTGAGAACAAGCACCGTTTTGCAGTGTACCTGCTCCAGGTGAGGCGCCCTTAGAGGACAGTCTGCTCTCTGGAAGGCCGAAGGGATTGTTTCTGACAGCAGGGAGGCTCCTGGAAACTCGGGGCTTTGAAATTCATCTCGAGGCATCCCTGGTGGTCTGGTGGTTGAGAATCCGCCTTACAACGCAGGGGACGCAGGTTCAATCCCTGGTTGGGAAAACTAAGATCCGACATGCCACAGAATAATTAACCCAAGTACTGCACCTACAGAACCCATGTGATCTGGAGCCCACCACAGTTAGAGTCTGGGCACTGAAAAGGTCCCCGTGGGGCAACAAACACTCCATGTGCCACGGCTAAGCACAGCTCAGCCAAATGCACGTCAGGTTAGAAAGAAAGAAACCCCAGCTCATCTACCTAGTTGCCCCCACCCGTGGCCCAGGATCATTCCCTATGTAACTCCTGACTTTGACAGAGGGGACCTGTCGAGGCTGTGACTCACGGTCTCCTTTGTAGCTCTCCCGTGGTTATCGTTCAGTCGCTAAGTCATGTCTGACTCTTTTTGCAACCTCATAGGCTGCAGCATTCCAGGCTTCTCTGTCCTCCACTATCTACTGGAATTTGCTCAAACTCACGTCCATTGAGTCGGTGATGCCATCCAACCATCTCATCCTCTGTCATCCCCTTCTCCTCCTGCCTTCCATCTTTCCCAGCATCAGGGTCTTTCTCGACATCGGCTCTTCACATCAGGTGGCCAAAGTATTGGAGCTTCATCTCCAGCATCAGTCCTTCCAGTGAATATTCAGAGTTGATTTCCTTACTGGTTTGATCTTTTGGCAGTCCAGTGGAGGAAACCTCATAATCAACGTCTAGGCATGATTTCTACCAGTCCACCCTGCGGCTCTGGGAGGCATGAACCTGCTGGACTGCAAGAAGCCCTTAGTTTCACAGAGCTTGTAGAGTTGGCAGTGAGGTTTTTCTTTTTCCAGGGTCTCCAGCACCAACATAACAGGCCTGCCTTCTCCATAATAAATAGCATCACCATGTCCCCCACTGACCAGGCACCACCTCTGCCTGATCTCTGAATGCCTTGCTCTCTGCCTACGTCCATAACAAGTGACCACAGGTAAATACTGAGGAATTGCAATGGTCTTGCCTGGTAGGTTATTACCAGTGGTCAGCAAACCTCCTGTAAATGGCCAGAGAGTAATGATCCAGGCTCATGTGATTGCTGTGGCAGTCTTTGATTTTTTTCCCCTCCCTTTTCCCTTTAAATAATGAAAAGCGTTCTTAGCTCAAAACTAAAACACCCATTCTCGGCCATACAAAATGAGCCGTGGCTGAAGCCTGTTGCAATCCCACTTAACCCTAGGAAGGGTTAAGGGCCTCTGTGGCTTGGAGACAGGTGGGTCTGCTCTCCAGAACCCTTATCAGTCTCCGGGGTCTCAGTTTCGAGTCTCTAAAGCGTCTCTTGGTGCATCTAGTTTCAAGAACTAACACCTCATCAGGAGGTGCAGGCCCAGAGAGTGGAGGAAGAGGGAGGAGAATGCACGGTGAGGCGTTTCCATGGCGACACCGCTTCCCACTGAGCCACGGGAGATGCACCAACTGGGCAGCAGGCTCGATCGAGCGCTCAGCCTGCGAACCTCTCTGGATCTTGCTGAGTGAAAAACCACGCCTGGGGTTTCTGCCCCTCAGAGGGTGAGAAGTGAGGAATTGGCGAGCTGGCCCTCTCCTGTCTCCTGCCTTCTGCTGCCCACTGGACAAGTGCAAGGCCAGCTCAGCAGTCCCACCAGGACAGCAGATACCACAGTGACCTTTCTCAGGCACCATCTGAGCCCCCGGGCCTGGGATCCCCACCCTTTCCAGCATAGATGACAAGCAGTCCACAATCCCTCCTAAAGAGAGAAGAGAGCCAGGACCTCGGTCCTCATCTTCTGGTTTGAAGGACTCAGATGGGGTGTAGACAGGCCAGGCCGGGACTCGTCTGGCAGGGTGGAGCCTGCAGCCACCAGCGTTCCCATCAGGCATGGCTTTCCGTGTAGTTGGCATGTGGCATGCCAGCCCTTAGCCTCACTCTCGAGGCCTTCAGTGGGGCAAGAAGCTTTGCCGGGTGGGCCACAGAGGTGAGGGTGACAGGCTCAGCTCTCTTGGGGACTTCCTGGCCCCCCGTCTTCCACCCGTCCCCTTTCTCCTAGTGGTTGCATTCATCTCCCTTCACTATCACCCTCTCCCATCCACACGCTTTCTTTCCAAGAGTCCTTCCCTACTCCTGCCACAGACACCTCGGTCATTCTTCTTGATCTACAGCCTTCCACGCGTAGGGCGTGGCCAGCCATCATTTCCCTACATAGCACCCCTTGTTGCCAAGCCACAGCCACATGGTTTGGGAGGTAGCAGGGCCTCCCTCTCTTCGCTCCCTCTTCCAACCTCAGACAGAGATCTGGGATGACCATTCCACCCTGGCACTGCCTCTGGCCTGAAGGACCAAAGCCAAGGCTATCTGCCCACTTGGAGGCCCCCATCGCGTTAAGTCACTCGGCATTTTCCGACTCCAGAAGGCGTAGTCAGGGGTGCTTTCTGGATTCCCACGAGTTCCCTCAGGGAGCCCACGGCCTCAGTGGGGTGTCCTAGTTGATCTCGAGGTCTCAGGCGCTCCCCCAGGTGGAGGGGGTGCTGTGCCAGACTTCCTTGAGCTCCTGCTCTGAGACACAGTGGGAAGGCGTGTCTGTCCAGACCACCAACTCTAGGGGTCCTGGGCAGGCGCCGCCCCCTGCCCTCTGCTTTGCTCTGCAGCAGCAGTGTTGGTTCTCATCGTGCAGACAAGCCCTCCTGGCTTCCTGAGAGTCTGGGGTACTGTTGGCAGCCATGCCAGGGTGACCCCAGCTCTTTACTGAGCACCCACAGAGGTTTTCCCTTCTCCCTGCATCACGGGGCCCTAGAAGCCTCAGTAGAGCCACGGGGTGGGGGTCTCCTACTTCCCCTTCCTCCGCCCTTGCAGCCCTTGATCTGCTGAGGAGGAGATGGGAGATGGGCCCACAGCAGCCCTCTCTTCCTGAGGATCTCTTTCACAACAGGACCACCGTGTGCCCCAAGGCTGCTTCTGTCCACAGCTGAGATCCCTGGGCTCCTGCCTTGACAGCTCAGCCAGGTGACCCATCCCCGTCTCCAGAGGGGATGTTGGCCATCCTGAGAGATGGGTCTAGCCACACCCCTTTGTCACTTCCACAGAGGTTTGGTCTGGGCACTAGCAGTGTGTTTTCCACCTTGTGCACCAAGGAGAAGCAGGTGAGCAAAGACCAACATGGCAGGTCAGGCAGGGTGAGTTGTGGCCCCAGTTTACAGACGGAAAACTTACAGGCAGAGGCTCAGCAGAAGGCAGGGGTCCTGCCATCCGGGAGAGGCACGGTGGGCAGCATGGCTGCATGGACCAGTGGTGGATGGGGGTCCAAGGGCGGGACGTACGCTCCAGCCATCCGCACCCCTGACTCTCCCACCACTGCAAGCCTCTCGGTATTTAAAAGGGGGTTAGGAGGGTGCGAAGAACTGACTCATTAGAAAAGACCCTGATGCTGGGAAAGATTGAAGGCAGGAGGAGAAGGGGATGACAGAGGATGAGATGGTTGGATGGCATCACTGACTCAATGAACATAAGTTTGAGTAAACTCCAGGAGCTGGTGATGGACAGGGAGGCCTGGCCTGCTGCAGTCCATGGGGTCGCAAAGAGTCGGACACGACTGAGCAGCTGAACTGAACTGAAGTGAACTAAGAGGGTGCAGGGACCTGGCCGGGGTGCAGAGATCTGGGGCGGGGAAACGTCCTGGGGACACGGGGAACACTGGAGTCCGGACTTTGGACGCCTGGTTCCCAGGCTCTGCAGGTGCAGGCAGAGAGGGGATGGGATTGTTTTGCAAAGTCTGTCTCTCCTCCGGGACACAAGACACAGCTCTGCACGATTGCTTAGCGTGTCCTGACGTCAAGGATGTCTTTGTAAAGGGGCCGTGTAGCTCTGGACACACACCCCTCAGAGACAAGAATGAAAGAAGAGGGTGCACGCAGAGCCCCGCGCAGTGAGCACGTGCTCGGTCACAGCTGTCCACGCGGCAAGAGGCGTCCTGGGGCCCAGGCTCACAGTGGGTGTGGACCCACCCCAGCCTCGTGAAGGACCACACCCTGCAGGGAGGGCACTTCCCGGCCCCCAGAGTGTGCAGGGCTCCCATTCCAGACACTTCCCTGGGATGGTCATGTTTGGGGGGATGCCAGCTCCAGCAGCAACCCCAGCAATGCTGGCCAAGCCCACCCTGGGACACACTCCAGGCAGAGGGAGGGCGAGAGACTCTGTCCCAGGGGCCCTGGTCCAGTCCACGGCCCCGAACACCAGCTAGAGGACATGCCAACCAAGGAGAGGCCTTCAGTCCTCCAAAGAAAGGGGTACCTCAGACATTGAAGGGTCATTCACCGTATACATGGGGACCTTGCGGGCAAACTGCCTTTCTAGGGCCTTTCCAGGAGACTGAGGGGTACCAGTGGTCCAGAAACTCTGTGAAGGGACCTCAACCTTCCAGACACCAGAAAACCTGACCCATACATCAGCCCTCAAAGTTTGAGGCAAAAATCTGACAGGCAAACTCAACCTGCCCACTGCCAGCTCCTGCCCCCTCACCTAGAGCACAACTTTCATCTCAGTTAAAGCCTTGGGTTACCTTTAACGGCCTCATGACCAGGAAGTTGGACGTTTTCACCCTTTCTCACGTGACACGAGAGCAAACAGTCTTTTGGCTTCTGTTAAGATCATGCCTTTTATTTGTGAAACACATAATAAGAGAATTCAGTCAGGTACACATTTAACCATTTCCTCTAGCAAAAAGAAGAAACTGACAACATGAAAAACGTGGAGTCTTAGGCACTAATTTTTTTTTTATTCATTTAGGTTTTTTGTTTTAAGACACAATAATGAACTAAGCAGGTCTATACAGAGTGCTGTATGGTAGAGACAATGTTACGGTGGTTTAAATTATTTGCAGACCAGCAAAAATAGATTAATTTTGGAGAGACATTTTTAACTAATAATAATTGCCATGGGTTAAACGTCATTGTGTCAATGTATGATTTTAAAACACTCTCAGAGGAAATTCCCTGGCGGTCCACGGTTAGGACTCCACTCTTCTACTGCTGGGGCCGTGGTTCAAATCCTAGCCAGGGAACTAAGATCCCACAAGCTGTGCAGCATGCTTTTCCCAACAAGGGAAAAGAAAAGTCTCAGCAAACTATTAGTATAATAATAGAGAATAATATTTACTTTAATGTAGACTACTATGAATGAAAAATAAATTTAGTCGTGTCCAACTCTTTGCAACCCTATGGACTGTATCCTACCAGGTTCTTCTGTCCATGGGACTCTCCAGGCAAGAATACTGGAGTGGGTTGCCATGCCCTCCTCCAGGGGATCGTCACAACCCAGGGATCAAACCCAGGTCTTCTGCATTGCACAAAGATTCTCTACCAGCTGAGCCACCAGGGAAGCCCAATGATTACATTAATAATAACACAATAGGAGGACACTTTGCTGTATGGCAAAAGACATCTCCAGGAAACTAAACAACTGAGGCTCACATCATAATTCGTGGAGAAATATGAGCACTTTTTGTCCAGCTGGGAACTGGGCGAGGATGCCCACCACCACCTACTTTGTACCAAGGGCCCACCCTGCGCCCTCTGGACTACGACGCTGAGGCTGTCACTCGCCAAGGGACACTGTAGATGCGGAGGCCGGTGCTCCAGGCCAGGCAGCGCTGTGCAGACACTTTCAGTCCTTTTCAGAGGCTCTTCTGGGGGTGAGGTGAAGAAAGATGGAGGCTGCATCCTTGCCGTCTATGGCTCAGTCTACAACTTCCTGGGGAGGACTGTGAACACACACATACACACACACACGTGTCGTGCACACACAGCATAAACAAAAGTGTCCCCGAAACAAAGGACGACCTTCCCTGCATCTGTATTTAGTTTAAAAACCAAAAGCCCTTCTCAGTAGGTGGCCAGCACGATATAGACACCTCTACCCTGGCTCCCAGACCACCGCGCAGCCAGAGAGAAGCGCCAGCCCGCTGGTCCCTGCCCGGTCCAGGAGCCTTCCCAACCGCAGGGGCAGGTAGGCCTTGCCTCACTCGAGTCTTCAGACCCTGGACACAGATGCCCATGAGGTGGGTCCCGCTTTAAGGGTCTCCCGGGCAGGAGCTGCCTCGATGCCCAGTGCCCAGCATGGGCGAAGCTGGAGAGGGAGGTTCAGGGTCCAAGTTCTCGTCTCCAGGGTCCCTAAACCCAGGAAGGGGCTCTGCGAAGCCAGACAGGGTGACAGGGTCCCCTCCATCTGCTTGGAGAGGACACGAGAGCCCCCTCCCCGCTCACAGACA
>ML664209.1:1406314-1453401 GCA_007570785.1 Antilocapra americana
TCACAGACAGGGTGACAGGGTCCCCGCCATCTGCTTGGAGAGGACACTAGAGCCCCCTCCCCGCTCATGGACCTCATCGTTCTCTTCCCAGCTCGTGTGCCTTAGCTCACCGGCTCACAAAGCACGGAGGCAAGGACCGGAGAAGCAGCGCTCGTCACGCAGTAGCTGCCCAGTGAGCAGCGGGCCGACTGAGGGCAGGAGTGAGTGGGCGAGCCAGCAAGTGTCCTGGCAGGGACGCCGAGGCCTGGAGGCCCGGGCACGGAGGGTCCTTCCCGGCAGGGCCCAGGCTGAGTGGACAGGGGTACAGGGCCAAGCAGCCCTGGCTGGGAGGCAGGGAGAAGGCTGAGACGAGAGGCCAGCTCTTCCCACGGACAGCATTCCTCAGGCAGCTGGGACCCTGGCCGCCACCCCAACACCCAGGTTTCCTTCTTGCTAGCCTGCCTTCCCCAGGGCGGAGCGTCCTGTGCTAGGGGTGATGGCTAATCCAAGCACATGACCAAGAAAGGACATCTTCTCCCCTCCTCTTCCAACCTGAAAGCACTAATGTCTGCATCTGAATGCATACACACGCATTCACGCACACACACACATCTTGGCTCTGGAGGTTACCACCCTGCGGCTGGTGCTGGGATGGACACTTCCACCAGACCGATGCCATTCTCCTGAGTCTCATAACCCATCTTACTTGAAATTGCCCCCAGACCTCCCTCATCACCCCTCCTACGTTGCAAACTCCTTATAAGCAGAGGCTCCAATGAGATGCATCTTTGCACACTTCCAATACTCGGGTGTCACCAAGTATTAGTGGAGTGAATGAACATTTCCGACAAGAATGAAGACAGGAGTCATGAGACACTGAATATAGATTCAGTTCCAAAGACCTGTTAAGGTTCATAGTGTTTGATAACTCCTAAAATAAAGGATTTCACTTTTTACCAAATTTATGGGTGGAAACTAAGATCATGGCATCTAGTCCCATCACTCCATGGCAAATAGATGGGGAAACAATGGAAATAGTGACAGACTTCATATTCTTGGGCTCCAAAATCACTGCAGATGGTGACGGCAGCCATGATATTAAAAGATACTGCTCCTTGGAAGAAAAGCTATGACCAACCCAGACAGAATATTTAAAAAGCAGGCACGTTACTTTGCAGACAAAGGTCCGTCTAGTCAAAGCTAATGGTTTTTCCAGTAGTCATATATGGATGTGAGAGTTGGACTATAAAGAAAGCTGAGTGCCAAAGATTTGATGCTTTTGAACTGTGGTGTTGGAGAAGACTCTTGAGAGTCCCTTGGACAGCAAGAAGATCCAGCAAGTCCATCCTAAAGGAAATCAGTCCTGAATATTCATTGGAAGCACTGATGCTGAAGCTGAAACTCCAATCTTTTGGCCACCTGAAGTGAAGAACTGACTCATTTTTTAAAAGACCCTGATGCTGGGAAAGATTGAAGGCAGGAGGAGAAGGGGACGACAGAGGATGAGATGGTTGGATGGCATCGCTGACCCAATGGACATGAGTTTGAGTAGGCTCCAGGAGTTGGTGATGAACAGGGAAGCCTGGTGTGCTGCAGTCCATGGGGTCGCAAAGAATTGGACACAACCGAGTGACTGAACTGAACTGATGGATGGAAATAGAAAAGGCTAAATTTAGATAAGAAATATGACATTAGGCTGAAGCCTGGATATGGAGCAAGACCAAAGAAAAGTTGAGCAGGAGGAGCATCTCTGTGTGATGTGAATGAGCTGTCTGTTTTCTCTCACTTCCGGAACAAAGGAGTTCATCCTTGACGTCAATGTAGGTGAAGAAACAAAAGGCTCTGGGTGTGTGCAAGGTGAGTTGGGCCAGGATTTGCTTGGCATTTGTGTAGGTTTATTCAGGAGGGGGCAGGGAGTCGTAGTCGAGGTGTCAATATCGGAGGAACAGAAGGAGGGGCCATTCTCAGCAAGGAGCACGCAGCTGGCCTGCCAGGACTTATGTGGGAAGGACTGTCCCGATGAACTTGGCATTGCCCGGCTTTGCATCTGTGTCCACGGAAGTTGCACACACCCTTTGCCGAGGGCAGGGGAAATCCTCAATATGCATTTGGCTTTCAGAACTAGCAGCTTAGTCTGTTTCAGGCCACCAGATCATGACTCTTCCTTCCCTCCCATCCCTGAACCCCGGGACTGCCCAGGAAGAAGAATGTATAAGTGGAGGGAGATTCCACAGGCCCCCTCTGCCCTGCCAAACCCAACCTACTTCACCTCCCACGTTGGCCCCTGCAGTTTCAGAGCAGGGTGCAGCTGAGCTGCCTCGGAGTCTGCCTGTGTTTTGTGTCCCACCGAAAGCCTTGGCCCTCTACCTGGTCTGAGAGGAAGTTCTACTCTGCTGACAGTTGAAAAAAAAAATTTTTTTTTTTTTGGCTGTGCCTTGAAGCATGTGGGGTCTTAGTCCCCGACCAGGTATAGAATTTGAGCCCCACGGATTGGAAACCAGGAGTCCTAACCACCAGACCTCCAGGTGAGTTCCTCTCCTGACACTTTAGACAGAAGGCTGGGGGCTTCTTCACTAGCCCCAAACAGTGCTTACCGAAGAGCAAATGGCCTCAGCCAAGGTGCTCAAAGTACAGAGCTCTCTCCCAGAGCCGGCTATACCCGGCTCATGTCTTGTGGCTTCTGCCTTCGGAAAAATCCTCCTTTTCCAAACGCCATTTGTCAAGCGCTGCCTCCTCCACGGCACCTCTGCGCAGAACTCTTGGCCCGGTTAATTTCTGATCCACACCGCCCAGTTTAGTATTTGAGTAAGTTCCCTTTTCATGAGATGGCCCTTTCTCCCGAATGACGCGATTTGGGGGCAGGGACTACATCATTTATTTCTTTTTTTGTACATCCCCTTAGTAACAAGGGCCCTATTTGCTGAACAAAACTTGCGACGCATCATCTGAAAAATAAGAAAAGGCCACCTGGAAGCTACGTGTCCTGACAGATCTGGGCTAGAGTCGACCTCGGTTGCCTGGGTGGGCGTGCACCCGAAGCTCGAGCAGAGCCGCCCAGTCTGCAGCGAGCTATGAATGGATACGGAGTAAATGAATGAAAGGGAGTGAATGAAGAGGTTTGCGGGGGTGGGGGGACGTCTCTGGCCGTGGCTCACGGTGACGGCCTCTAGGGGTGGGCTTCGGCGAGGATTCGGCCGCCGGGGTGGGCCTGGCAGCGGTGCCCCGGAGCCCCTCCCCGCCCCGCGCCCAGCCCGCCCCTCGCCCCGCAGTGGTACGCGCCGCCCCGCGCTCCCGGGCCCGCGGACGCCCTTCGTCTTGAATGGAAGGCGCCGAGGCCGGAAGTGGAAGGGACCACTCCAGAGGACGAGGCGGGGGGGGGGCCACGAGCCCGCCGCGTCTCCATTGAGGAACCGGATCGGGGAACATGGAGATCCATGTGCGTCTTATGTAAAGAGAGCGACGGAGGCCGCAGCCAATGGACGCGCGGCGCCCGCAGGCCCCGCCCCCGGTATGCAGATGAGGCGGCGCCGCGGCCAATGGCGGGCGCCGGGGGCGGGCGCGGAGAGCGGTCACGTTTTCCACTATGTGACAGCGGCGAGTCGGCGGCGGCGGCGGCGGCGGGCGGCCCTGCGGGCAACGCGCTGCGAGCGGCGGCGGCGGGCTCGGCCCGGCCTCGCGCGGACCGCCCGGCGGACCGGCTAGGACGCGGCTCCGGTGAGTGCGCGCGGCGCGGCGGGCGTGGCGGGCCACCCTGCGCGCGGACCGGCGTCCGGCCGCCCGGCTGTCTGGTTACGTAACCGCCGGCGGGACTGCCCGGCCCCTGCCTCGGGGGGCGGTGGTGGCCTGGGGTCTCAGCGGGCCGGCTCCGGGCGGCGGCAGAGGATCTCGGGCCCGCAGAGGCGCGCCCCGAGGGTTTCCTGAAACCCGCCTGGGGTGGGGACCGTTATTCCCATTTTGCAGATCGAGAAACTGAGATCCAGAGAGGCCAGGCCCATGGCTGAGGTCACAGACATATACTGAGGGGCTGTACATCCAGCTGTCCTTCTCTAGACAGTTTTCTTTTAGGAACCCTTCCTCTTCTCCCCCTCTTTCCCTCATTACCCAAGGGGGTAAGGCTGGGGAAGGCCAAGGCGACCAGGGGTCAAGCCACAGCCTCTGGGAAGATGGAGGGCCCCTTGGGGAGCTGGCTTCCTGCTCTTGAGGCCACAGAGCCAAGCCTTCAGCTGGGGAAGGCCGCTGGTGGGCACTGATCTAGGAGTTCTAGCTGGACAGCCCATGGGTCCCCTCGAGTGGGTGAGCAGAAGGACAAGACAGATCCTGGGCCAAGCCAGGCCTGAGCGCAGAAGCTCATCCCCTTTGCCCACCCTGGACTCTCTGTGTTTATTCCCTCTCCTAGGTCCGGTAGAAGAAGGGGGAGGGTCCTGCTTTGTGATACAGCTATCACATTATCCTTCTGGGCTGGACTTTGGCTGCCAAGTCCTGGACGGGAACCAGTGTGTGTGTGTTGCTGGGGGTGGGGGGGTGGCCTGCTTACCCTTCCAGGAAGGCCAGGGTAAGGGATGACAACTCGGTTGCCAGGGCTTCTGTAACCTACACAGAAGAAACCAGTTGGGAAAGCTGATTCATACTCACAGAAAAACAGAGCCAGAAATCATCCAGGGTAACCCCTTAGCTTGACAGATGAGGAAACTGAGGCCCAGCTGTTTGCTGGGCACAAAGCATGGCGGGGCCAAACCCAGGCTCAGGGTGCCTGCAGGGTTTTTCCATCATCCTGAGGATCTTCATCTGGGTCAGGATGAACTTCAGAAGTTCTTCGAAGGCCTGGGATTGGGTGTTGCTGAATCTTGAGTGAGCTGGAATTTGGAGGGCGAGGGCCCTCAGGTCCCCCAAACTTTCAGAACCCCAGAAGCGTAGCAGAAGCCCCTCCACGAATACCTCTCATCATCCACATCCAATATAGCAGGGCCACTGACCTCCTCCTCTTGCTGCAAAACGGAGTTGCCCAGCCCCTACCCCCAGCCAGGGTTTCTGGTCCTGGGCTGGTGTGGCTAAGGAGGGAACAGAGCTTTACCTGAAGGCTTTCCTTCGAAACTGAGTTTTAAATTCAGGGCTAATCACTTTTTGTCACGAAGAAAGTGATTTTTTTTCCCGACGAAAAGTGATTAGTGGGTCGGGAAGATCCCCTGGAGAAGGAAAAGGCAACCCACTCCAGTATCCTTGCAATCCCACGGACGAAGACTACAGTCCATCAGGTCACAAAAGAGTCTTGACACGACTCAGCGACTAAAGAACAATCACTTTTTGTAAGGCAGCTGAGTAAAATGAGGAAAGGGACTCCTGTTTCCTAAGTGGAAGCAACGTGATATGCCAACAGGGATGGTACCGTGGGTGTTCGCAGTTATCTGTTGCTGTCGTCTCACTGTGATTCACTGGCACAGAACTGACACAGCCCAGGCTCTCTGTGGGGGCTGGGCGCTGGGGGGAGCGGGGGACCTGTCACCTGCCAGGCAGGGGTGCTGCTGGGTGACTCAGCCGCCCCTGCCCACCCCCGCCTCCAGGGCTTGACTGTGCATCAGGGCTCAGGGTAGGGGATCCCTGAGGTCTGTTTCCATCTCTAGCCTTTTTTATTTGTTTAATTCTTATTGGAGTATAGTTGCTTTGCAGTGTGTTCATTTCTGCTGAACAGCGAAGCGGATCAGCTGTTGCCATGTACTTGTTGAGTCATATCTGACTCTACACTTACATATATCCCCCTTTCTCGGATTTCCGTCCCCTCTAAGTCACCACAGAACACTTCGTAGCCTTCCCTGTGCTGTGCAGTAGGTCCTCATTAGTTACCTAGAGACAGCTGTACAGCGTGGCATGTGGACATCAGTCCCCCATCCCTAGCGTTTTGGAGTCTGTTCCTCTGCAGACGATTTCCGCAGGAGACAGGAGTTCCTGACTGGAGGGCACAGTGGTATTACTCTGTGAGGCTTAAAAGGAAGCAGGAAAATTCCTCTCGTTTGTACTATTTCTCACCCACACTGAACTTTCAGAAAAATAACTGGTGGGCACGCCTCTGTTTTTAAACGATGATGTAATAACCTCGTGGGGCCTCAACAAATCACAGGCTCTGGCAGGTCCCTGAGTCTCTGGCGGGACAGCTCAGCGTTCTGTCCAGAGAAGGAGCGCCACTGAGAACTACCGTATTCGGCAAAACTAACTAGGAACGCACGTCGACAGCTCTGCAGACGCTCCGCGCCCTGCGGAAGGCGGGCCCACCTGCCAGCCCCCGGAGGAGAACCGGAGAGGGGGCCGGGCCCCGACCTCTGAGCTCCCTGTGGGCACCTCTGCAGCAAGCTGGTTACTGTATTTCCAGGCCTAGAGCAGATCAGAGGCAGTCAGTGAGCAGGCGAGTGTGCAGGTCGCAGACAGGGCCGAGGCCCCTGTGTTATCAGAGGCGGGCAGTTCCGAAGATGGAGGGGCTCCGGGCCGCGTGCTGGACCCTCCCCAGCCCCTGAAGGCCTTGAGAGCCCTCGCGCCCTTCCTGAGAAGAACTGGAACAGCTGGGCTGGTCCCGGGCACCCAGACACCACTGAAGCCAGCGTGAAGCAAAAGCAAGGGCTTTTGCGTTGTTGTTTTAACTCTTGTGCTTCTTAAAGGTGGCAGAGCTGAGTGTCTGAGGCGTCTCAGCGAGGGGACCACGCCTCTCCCCAGCCACCTCCTTTTCCTTGTTTGGACGGCTGCAGTCACATTTTCCTTGGCTACCAACGGTTTCCATGGAGTGAGCCGGTGTTTATTCAGCAGGACAAACATTTTCTCCAGATTACAGCAGCCTATAGCCTCAGGGAATTGGCTCCTGCCAGGAAGTAGCAACCGGGTTATAATATTTGGGGTTGTCAAATACGAGGGCTTGCAGAAACAAAGTACAGGCTGTGAGGTCCCTGTTACATAAAGTCCAGAAACGGGGGACGAGCCGGGCTGTGAGAACTCAGGCTCATGGGGCCCTGGGTGGAAGTGGAGGGCGGGGTGGGGCTAGGGGCCCCCCAGGGGCCCCTGGAGGCCCGAGGCGTCCTGCCTCCGGGGCTGGGGACAGGCAGCAAGGCGTCACCATCTGCAGGAGTCTTGTCTCCCATTCAGCTCGCTGGTGGTCTTCAGTGACTGAGCCTGCCCTGATTTCTGGTCTCTGCTTCCCGCAGAGACCGCCCGTCCCCCTCAGACCAGGGGTGCTGAGTGCAGGAAGCCTTTGGCGTCCTGGTGGTGGTGGCAGAGGGCGACGCTGGGGCTCAGGCTGTGTTTTCGTTCCCCGTGTCTTTTTACTGTTTATTGTGGAAACTGTGAGTGTATGTGCAAGCGGAGAGGACCAGGAATGAAGGCCCCAGCCCGCGTCCGCAGGCTTCTGCTCTCCTCCACCTCCCCGCCGGCTTCCTCCCTGGCCCTAGTGCTGCGAAGCCAGCCATCTCACCGTGGTGGCGCTTTCTAAGTGTTGCTCTGTCCTGGCAGGGCAGCCCCGGCTACTCAGGGGCCCGGGTCACGGGTATGAGCTCAGCAGCTCTCCTTCCGTCTGGCTGTCCCCGGCGCAGCTCCCACGTGTGGATGTCTCAGAAGTGGCCGTGGCGGGTCTCTCCCAGCGGGCGCCCCCCTGCCTTCCCCTTAGCCCCTCTGCAGCCAGGCGGTCCCTTCCTCCCCGGGGCCCCTGGGCTCATGAGGAACGTCCCCCCTACCCCGGCTGCCCTGGTGGAAACGCAGGCTTCCCGGGGCTTCCACAGAGCCCTGGCACGCTGGCAAGGGGTGGGGTTAAGTGGATGTTTGTGGAAGGCAGGAGGCAAAGTCTGCTTTGACAGGCGTGTTGGTTTTGCCAACTTGGCAAAATGAGGTCAGTCAGTCAGAGCTGTCAGTGCTGAGAGATGCGTTTTCTGGAATAATGCAGCTCAGATGGTTGATCTGTTTTCTCCGTTTCTGCCATGCTTGCCCTACACTCTCAGGGGCTGGGACCCTTGAAAACCAGGGCTTCTCCGAGGAGCTGGGCGACAAGCCCCGGGTGCGTGGAAGCACAGCGTGCCGGGCTTCATCCACAGGGTGGCCAGAGACAGCACTCTTGATAATGAACTCTCTCCTTTTTTAAAAAAAGGGTTGTTTTTGTTACCCTGTCTCTTTGCCTCTAGTGATTGGCTGTGCTTAGTCGTCCACTCGTGTCCGACTGTTCGCAACCCCGTGCACTGTAGCCCACCAGGCTCCTCCGTCCATGGGATTCTCCAGGGGAGAACGCTGGAGTGGGTTGCCATGCCCTCCTCTGGGGGATCCTCCCAACCCAGGGATCAAACCCTGGTCTCCCGCATTGCAGGTGGACTCTTTACCGCCCGAGCCACCAGGGAAGCCCCTAATGCTTGGCAGGGACCGTAAAAGCCAGCCCTTGCTCGAGGCTCGCTGCATTCCACACACGGAACCGCTGTCCTACCGGCCTCCAAGCAGCCAGTGGGTGGTGGGTGCTGCTGTGGCCCACCGTACAGAAGAGGAAGCAGGGCCCCAGGACATGCGGGAACTGGCTCGGGATCACAGTCAGGAAGTGGAGGAACCCGCCGGGGGCCCCGCTGTCCAGGGTCTGCTCCCTTAGCCCTTGGTTGCCGCCCCCTCCCCTTCAGAATTTGCTCAGCAGCAAGGCCCTGCCCCGCCGCTTATCTGGGGAGGGCTGTGGGGGAGATGGGTCGTGTCCAGGGAGCCCTGGGAAGCAAGCAAAGCACGGAGGAGCCCCTAACAGGTGTCCCAGGTCCCACCTGGCTCTGCCCTGTAACCCTGCTGACACGTGAGTCAGACCTTGTCGCAGAGAACCCTACAGCACTTCCCATCTCACGCAGAAAGCAGACCTGGCTCTGGCCTCACGTCAGCCACCTGCCCTCCACCCGCCCTCCGCCCTGGCCTCATCTGTCGTCCTCAGGCCCACCGGCCTCGGGACCTTCGTACTCGGCGTCCCCTGGCCCACCCTCTCAGTCTCTCGTCTGTCGTGGTTCGGGCTCTCTGAGAAGGAGCATGCAGGCGGGGGCGCAAATGCTGGTCCTTTACTGGGAGGTGTAATCCCAGGGCAGCGGAGGTGAGGGAGTGGGGACTGCAGAAGAGACGAGTGTGAGACACACACACACACACATGTGTGTGCGTGCACACATATACGCACGCGCATGCACACACACACGGGTGCACACGTGCGTGTGCACACATGCACGTGCATGCACATGTGCACACACATACACTCACACACATACGTGCACACATACACACACGCACACATATACACACGTGCACACAGATAACACGTGTGCGTGCACATATACACACGTGCACATATACACACGCGCGTGCGCACACGCGCGCGCACACACACACACACGATGACACCCTGCTTCACAGACACCCAGCTGGCCACTCAGCCCCTTGGGGTCTCATTGAAAAAACTATCCAAAAAAAGATGAAGCACGTACACAGAGAAAAGGACGGTCTATTTGAGGGCGGGATGGAGAGGCAGCGCCGCCCTCAGGGGCCGTGGTCCCAGCGCACCCAGGGGCACACGCCCCCTCAGATCCAGCTGCCTCACCCGGCCCTTCGGCTGCAGCAGCGGGGGAAGACGGGGCCCACCCCGTGGTGACCTTGGCACTTCATCCAAGGTCACGCGTGTCTGGCAGAGACTCCTCGGGTCTGGGCCCCACAGTGACGAGGGAGAGGCGTGGGCTGCAGGCCTGGGGGAGTGCGGCCACTTGGCTCCGAGTGAGCACCCCCGGGCACAGTGCAAGGGCTCCCGCTCCTGTGTGGGGGCCTTCCCCGCCCCTTCTCAATTCACACCCAGCCGCCCCCACACCCGGAGCCTTGCTCTGCTTCTGTCTCTGCTTCCCTCTCAGCTTCCCTCATCTGCCCTGCATGCTGTCCCCTCACTGATGTCTGTCCTCTGTGCTAGAAGGCGAGCTCTACGGGGCAAGAAAGCAGTCTGTCCAGTCCTCTACGCTCCCTGGCCCCAGCGCTGTAGGCAGAGGGGGCCCCTCCGCCCTGCAGAGCTCCGCCTGTCCTTCCTGCAGCTCCTGTTAATCTGTGGCCTTCCATTTACGCCCCGGGGTCTTCCCATGGCAGTGCGCCTGACTTCCATCTTTCCACTGGGGTACATAGGATCCCCATGGCATGAATGTCCCAGGGCTTGTGCTCCCACACCGTGCTCCAGGCCCCAAGGTTGGAGCCCAGCCTGGGCCCTTGGGGTGGCTGCAGGGAAGTCCCAGGAGGCAGCCAAGGCCCCGCCGGGCTGGCGACCCCCATGCAGAGCAGTGCCGTGCTCCGCACCCCATGGAGAGAGGAGCTCACTTCCCCACGTGGACCGCAGCAGGGCCAGCTGAGGCTGGGCCCGTCAGGTGCGCCCAGTGGACAGGATGCCAGTGGCTTCCTTGCCAGTGATTCTGTCCATGTCTTTCTTCTACAAACCCCACACTCACACGTCTGTGTGTGTGGACCGAGCAGCTTCCCAGGCATGAAGAGGGGCCAGGCCGTAGGCCCGGCTGGACGTGCCCAGAGCCCCCGCTCCGGGAAGCTGTTGTTGGTCTGCCGCGGTGCACAGGAGCCCTCCTCTTGGCCTGCCCAGGATGCTGCCGGTCCTGCTGCCCTTTGGAAGCCTCATCTTTTGCGTTTTTCCTCGTGTCTAACGAGGTTGAGCATCTTCCCAGGTCTATAGCTCTTACCTGATTCTTCTCTGTGTGGAGACAGCCTGTTCTTAGTCCTCAGTCTCTCTCTTCTCAGATGTTAGCACCTTTCATTCTGTATCAGGTTAGCTAGAACCTCCCTGAGTGTTGAAGATGGAGTGGTGGACATGCTTGTTTGTTCCTGACTTTCGCAGCAGAGCTGGCGTTTGAGGGTCTCATGAATCGGGACCAGTAAACAGCAGCCGTCTAAAGCCACAGTGGGATGCTCCAAGAGCCTGCCTCTGTGGCCCTGGCTGTCTCCTCTTGGCGTGCAGACTTTCTCTCCTGAAGATCTGATATTACAGCAGAGACATCCAAGACTAGCATGACTTAGCATCCTTTGCAGGGAGACTGTTTGCTTTCTCCGTGGGAAGAATTTTCGTTTTGCTTGAAAACATCGTTTCATCAAGACGCAGCTGGGCTTCGACTCTCCTCCCGTGATTTTGCCGGATGCTTAGGGAGTCAGGCACTGCAGACCTGTCTTCAGGATGGTTCCCTTCCATGAGTGTCTTCCTCTGTCGTTTCTGTCTCATTGTTACAGTGTATTTTTTCAGAAAGAGCTATTATCTGCAGGTAAAAAATGTAACTTTAGTATCAGCCCTTTCCCTGGGCGTGTTTAAAACGTCTCTTGCTCTCATCCTTCCCACTGCTGAGTCTAAACTTTATGTTTCCAATTCTCTGTTCTAATGTGACCCTTTCACCTCAGTTTGCAGCTTTAGCTCATTTGTCATTACGTGTTTCATTGAATCCATCATTTCTTGATTTTGTGTGTGATACAGAACCAGTGCCGCCCTAAACTTGCCTGTTTCCTTGTGCCCTGGAGGTTGTATGTATCTTGTCTTCATTGCACTTCTTTTCAAAAGCAGGGTCTGATCAGACCTGCTGTTTTTGTTTTGCAAAGAGTGCTGTGGTTGGATTCTTCACGGGTCCCATCCTTGGGGAGGAGGGGACCCTGAATCCAGCACTGTCTCTTGCTGTGTGTGTGGCCCTGGGCAAGTCACCTCCTGTATTCCCTGGAACGGGATCCTGGTGCGCTGTGGACAGTGCCCACGGGGGTTATCTGAGCCAGCATGTGTCACGTCCCCCACACGGTCCACACAACCATCGTCCACCAGAGTCTGCTCCCTGCAGCCTCTAGTCCAGGCCTCCGAGTACAGGAAAGCTGCGGGGGCACATTCTGCCTTCTGGGGACCCCTCTGCCCGGAAGGCACCGCTGCCGGGGCCCTCCAGCTCTCTTGCCACTGCGTGGGGCCGAGGCTGGCCTCTGGCGGCTGCTTCTGTGTGTCCTCTCGCCTTCTGGCTTCCTGACCTCCAAGGTCAAGA
The DNA here is from genome assembly GCA_007570785.1 of Antilocapra americana. Lineage (NCBI taxonomy): Eukaryota > Metazoa > Chordata > Mammalia > Artiodactyla > Antilocapridae > Antilocapra > Antilocapra americana. Next base: position 1,418,308 of record ML664209.1, read on the forward strand.
GGAGAGTGGAGCTGGGGTTTGTGCCCCGACCCCCAGGCCACAGGTTGCCTGGTGCCCCTGCTTCAGTAGCCCTGCTGGCCCCTCCTGCCCCTCCAGGCCCAGAGGAGAGAACAGCCCCGCCACACACACACACACACACACACACACACACACACATACTTTGTCGCCCCAGAGCTGCACATCGTTTGCCGTTTCCTTAACCCTGACCACATCCGCTCATGCGGGGCCTCCATCCAGCTCTCTATGGGTCTGCAGGAGGGTCTGCGTCCTGCTGGGACCCTGGGGAGGCACCCTTCGAGGTCCTGCTTTCACCTCGTGACCTCCCAGTCTGCCGTCCCTAGGCTTCCCATGCAGCCCTCCTGCCCTGGGTCCTCACTGTCTTCACTCACCCCAGCCTACAGCTGGTCCGTCTCTCACTCCAGCGCCACCCCCCCCACCTACCCCAAAGCCCCGAAGCGAAACTTTCTATCCAAACAAACAGACGAAGTTCCCAGAGTCTGCTGCCTCTGACGCATCTGTGGCTCTGCATGGACCCCACAAAGTGTGGCCTCCACCGTAGCCTCACATGGACCCCCTGCCCCATCCAGCCTCACAGGGAGCCTCCCCGTGCCTGGACCCCCCGCCCCCCGCCACCGTGAGGGCTCCCACCACCCCGCCCTCTCCAAGCAGTAACCCCCTCCTTCAGCCTTGTTTCTCCCTGAAGCGTCCCCGCCCGCAGCCTGGCTCTGAGTCTCCCATAATTTGTGATGGCTGAGATTTCTGAACCCCGCTGCACCCCCATCCCCTGGAGGGCCATCAGCAAGGGGGTGTCCAGGGCTGTGGTGCCCTCACAGTTCAGGGCAGGTGGGGGCCCAGTGAGTCTGGGCCAGGGCTCAGGAGCCACACCGCTGACCCCGTGTCCTCCAGCAAACCTGGAGGAGGGTTCCAGCAGGGCATCCCTCCTGGCGGGCCGCCAGCCTCTGCGCGCCTGATCGCAGTCTCTGCTCTGCCAGCTCTGCTCCGGAGCCAGCATGAACAGCTGTGCCGACTACACGCCCAGCCCCAGCGACCCCTCTGAGGAGCCCGCGGAGCCCCGGGCCAGCCAAGCCGCCCTCCAGGAGGACGTGGACGTGAGCAGTGGCCCGAGTGGGAACGAGACCAACAAGAGCGGCTCGATGGGGCGGGACTCCCCCGGCAGCGACTGTGAGGACAGCGGCCAGGCGCTGGGGCCGCTGGTGGGGCCGGCCGGCGCTCCCCAGGGGTGGGTGCGGCCGAGCCCCTGAGGCGAGGCCAGGCCTTTGTTTCCTGTGTCTCATTCCTGGGTAACAGGAGGCAGCAGAGTCAGGTGACCCTGACCGGTGCTGAGTGGCTTACAGACCGTGAACCTGCTACTCCAGCCTGGCGTTTGCATTGCCCAGCACCTCCTCATCTGGTATCTGGAGGTTTTCCATTCATCTTCTCTCAACCTCACGTTTTCCCTGACTGAGTAGCTGCAGTGTGGTCCAGCCTGTTGTCCCTGGGTGGATGGGGAGGACGGGGTGGACACGCTCTTCTGAGTTCCGCGTTTGCTTTTGTTCTTTTAGTCCAGAAACTTTTGGCTTGATGATGGCGAAGCCTGAACACCGCCTGTCCACCAGTGGCTGCAGGTAAGGCCAGTTACCACTCCCTCCATCCTTCCATGAGAGACCGGAAAGTCTGTCATGAGACGAGGTTGCGGGGCGATGTGACTGTTCTCGAGCTTCTCTTGGAGCCCGTCAGCCTGGGCACCTGTGCCCTCTGTGAGTCCAGCCTCGTCCTTTCAGACGACTGGCTCCTCAGGCTGCTCCGGGCTCCCGACGGTGCCCTAGGCCTGCAGCTCCTCCGGCTCCAACTTGACAGACCTCGTCTGCATCTCCGACACCTACCTGGGACAGTCCTGTCCTTTATTTTAGGTGTTTGTGACAAACATGTCTTTAATTCTATATTGACAGACTCTTTCCCATCACCACTGGGGCAAAATTCAGACCTCAGTCCCTGGCCTGGGGGCGCTCTGCCATCACCCCCGAGGCCCAATCCCATCACTCTCTGGATCGTCTGTTTAAACAGCCTGTCTCCCTCTGCCAGTGCCCACATCTCTGTATCCTTGGATTTGAAGACCCTTCTTGTAAACTTCGTCTCCTCTCCAGGGTCTTCTCAGTGTTCACATCCTTGTCCCAGGACGCCACTGTGCTGTTCCCTGGCGTCTCCATCACTCACTCCTTCTCTCTCTGAGACCGGAAGGAAGACAGAGCTCAGCAGTGGGGTGGGCTGGCGGGCAGTGGGTGGACCAGTAGGCCTTGCTGGTGGAGAAGAGCCAGCAGAAAGGACCGGCTCGCCTCCGGCATTCACCTGGTTGGAGCACTGCTTCCCCAGGATGGCTCCTCTCCCTGCGAGGGGCAAAAGGCATGTCTGCAGACAGTTTTGGTTTCACAGCTGGCAGGGGCACCCCTGCAGCCTTCATGCCCACCAAAAACACACAAACTGCAGCATCCTCGCGCCCCAGTGGGGAAGCTGGGCCAGAGGCACAGTGAAGTCAGCACTCAGGGTGCTCACATCCATCTTCAACTCCACAGCAGTGAGCAGTCCGCCAAAGCTGACACCCACAAAGAGCTCATCAAAACGCTGAAGGAGCTGAAGGTCCACCTCCCCGCGGACAGGAAGGCCAAGGGGAAGGCCAGCACCTTGGCGACCCTCAAGTACGCCCTGAGGAGCGTAAAGCAGGTGAAAGGTAGGTGTTTGTTCCAACCTGTAGCAGGAAGTCTCAGACCTCCCCAGATCAGAGCTTAGATTGGGTTGATTTTCTAAAACTCAGTCCTGAAATAGCAGAAGGAAATCATAGAAGTCTGATGAAATCGCAGTTGGTTGAACACCTGAGTTCATCAGAATCCACGAACAAACGCTACAGGCTCCAGAACGCTTGTGACCGCAAGCTCAGACACCTTACATTTCAGTAAATTCCGCATCCCATAAATAACTCCCAGTAGAGCTTAGTCTTCCTTCAGCAGCTCTTGTGACCTGGCCTTGCACCGAGCTGGTGCCCTGCCCTGGGTTTCGGGTAACCGCAGGTGCCCCTCTCTCGGGGCAGGTAAGGAATGCACGACCCGGAATAGACGCCAGCATTTCTAGCGCACTGTTCCGCCTGCAGCCCGCCCCCCGGAGTCCAGGCCCAGGACGCCGCGCCAGGGGCCAGCTCAGGACAGTTTAGCTTCAGAAGTCAGCCTGGGGCTCCTCTGGCAGAGTGGCTTTGTCACCCTGTACAGTGGCCCAGGACAAGTGGCCAGCCCCTTTGCTTCTCTTGTGAAGTTTGTTCCCCGGGTTGGTTCCATGCCAGGTGTGTTTCTCAGAGCCTATTCTGTCCAGATGGGAGCATCCGGCCACCGAGGGGGTGGGAACAGGGGGCTGTCCCACATCCTGCTGGGAAACAGCCGTATGTCGTAGCGTCACAAAGACAGGCCTGTGGGGGACGCGAGCTCAGATGGACCGTGTGGTCATGTCGCTGAGAAGCTGGGAATGTTCCTGAGAAGTTCCTGAGAGTGCCTTAAAAAGTTCTGTAATCAAAGGCCTTCTGATTTTCCAGGGGAAAAAACCTGGGTTTCTGTTTGTTCAGCCTTCATGCTTTTCTGTGTTCTCTGCCCACTTTCTCATGAGAAAGGTGGAGCCCCCAGGCATGAGGGAGGCACCGCGCTCAGCCCTCCCCGTGCTCTCTCCGCAGCCAACGAGGAGTACTACCAGCTGCTGATGCCCAGCGCGAACCACCCTTGCAGCACCCACGTGCCCTCCTACACCGTGCACGAAATCGAGGGCATCACCTCTGAGTTCATCATGAAGAACGTGGTGAGCAACCGACCCGACCCGGGTCTTCACCCAGGAAGCTCATCTCCGGTGGCCGAGTCTCCCCGGGGGAGCTGGCCAAGCTCTGGCTTCATAGCAGCAGGGCCGGGAGTTTCAGGAAAAGGGTTTTTTCCTTTAAAAAAAAAAAAAAGTGTTAAGTTAGGGATTCAGAAGCAGCGGCCATGTGCCGGCTCGTGCTGCTCTCTGAGGCCGACCTCTCACAGCCCGGCCGACTCCACCCCACACCTGAGGGTGTGAGAGTGAGCCCCTAGTGATGGGGGCCCCACGTGATGGGGGAAGAGGAGGGACACAAATAGCCCTTAGGTGGGGCCCACCCTGAGGTCTGGGAAGGGGAGTGAGTCGCCCCCAGTTCTCAGTCAAGAGAGCAGACTTAAGGGCAGGTGGGGACCCAGGGGCCCCAGAAGCACAGCAGCGCTGGCCTGGAGAAGGTCACTCCTCCAGTGCCCCCACTGCAGCTCAACCCCAGGGGAGCCCCTTAACCCCTGGGGAGCCCCAGCCCTGAGCTCAGAGGGCCAGCTGGCCGGGAGAGCCTGAGTTTGGGCCAGAGCCCCAAGGCCTCCAGCCCCCCAAGCAGCCCCTGAGCCCAAGAGAGACATGCGCTGCAAAGGTTTGTGGTTGACAGTCAGGGGGAGCGGGGGTGAGGCCCCTGCCACCTCCCGGGTCACCTGGGCTGGCCGCCAGGAGTGCCATGCGCAAAGACAGGGCAGGGGATGGCTGCAGAGGATACCCGCAGCGGGGTTCTGCTCGGCAGTGGGACCCCATGTTTTTCCGAATAATATCCCATTGAGACCCGGTATACGTAAGAGAAGTCCGGTCACTGTGGTCCGGGCTGGGGAGAGGGGTCCAGAGGCCTCCCGACCCTTCACTCATCCTGCTCCCGCCTCGTCCCTTGGCCCGATTCTGGAGGGACCCCGATTCCAGGGGGGTGACTCTCCAGTCCCCTCCTGCCCCGCCTCACCAGCACCACGTTCTCCGCGGCCCAGGATATGTTTGCGGCCGCTGTGTCCCTGGTGACCGGGAAGATCCTGTACATCTCTGACCAAGTGGCTTCCATCTTTCGCTGTAAGAGGGACGCCTTCTACAATGCCAAGTTTGTGGAGTTCCTGGCGCCCCATGACGTGAGCGTGTTCCACAGCTCCACCACACCGTGCAAGCTGCCGCCCTGGAGCGACCGCCGCCAGGCCGGTGAGAGCCCGTCTCCCTGGGCAGCACGGGAGGGGGACTCGGCCCAGCAGGGTGGGGCCAGGCAGGGTGGCCCGATGTGGGGCCGCTGCCCACCTCCGCTCCACTGGACTCTGCTGCAGTGCCCCAGGTGCCCTCCCAAAGGGGCCGGCGTGTCTGTCCCGGGTGAGAGATGAAAGGCTGTTTGCGCAGAATAAATTTAGGAAAGAAAGTCTTCATAGATTTCAGAAAGGGAAAACGGCTTCAGAAGGTTTTAAGGGATGTCAGGTGTTTTGGAAAGGAAGGTGATGGAAGCTGAAGTCTGGAGGCGAGGCTGCAGGGAGTGGGGAAGGACAGAGGCACATCTGGAAGGTTTCCTGCAGGCGGTGTGGTGGTGTCAGCATGGAGAGGAAGCTCAGCACCTCCGCGAGGCTGCTTCGTGAACACAGACCACACCGTCCTCCCAGCTCAGACCCAGCCGGGCGTTCCCAGCCCGCCCCACTCTGCTCCTGGCCGCTAGACTCTCAAGGGCGAGTGTCGTGTGTCCTTGTCCTGCAGTGTCTGTCCATCTGCACCTGCACGGTCATTAGCCCCGCTTTGGGCTCTGAGTTCCCGAAGCTGAGATGGAGCCAAAGAGGAGAAGCCCCAGGGAATCAGGAGAGACGAGCAGGAGAAACGGGACCAGGAGTGCTCAGACAAGCTGGACCTTGGTCATGATCTCGACCAAGAGCCAGCCCTGGCTGTGTCCCCCAAAACTCACTCCTGTCCTTGGTTCCTGGATCAGGGCTCCGCTCTCATCAAAATGCTCCTCCGCCCGCATCCACCTCCGCCTGGACCTCGGGTCCCTCCATGCCGTGGCGCTCCCCTCCCCTGCCTCCAGGCAGCGAGGCCCTCTCCGTTGCTGTCAGAGCCCCAGTTCAGCTGCTGTTCCTCCCTGAGCCCAGACAGCCTGGGCCAGAGCGCAGTTCGCTCTAAGGCTGACTCATGACGAGGGGATGCTCACTTCACATTTCAGGGATCGAGCCGTCTGCCTTCTCCCAAAGCCCCAGCCCAGGAACTGTGCAGCCAGATCACTCAAGGCTGCACCTGGTATTAGGAGGACCACTCAGCTCTTGGTCACTGCAAGGAGGGAGCTCGCTCTGCGTGTGGGCTCACAGCATGAATGGGCTGGCACCATCCCCCTGGGATGCTTGGAACTGAACCTCTATCTGAATAGAAATTAAGTCCTTTCTAGGCCAGTGGTTTTATGTCATTTTCCCTAACCAATAATTGTGTACTTTTCCTTGTATTTTGTTGTTGCTGTCATTGGTTTCTTTATTTTGAGTAGAGGAAGCTTTATGAGAAAGACCAAAATTTAAGATTTCTTTTCTTAAATCATGTTTATTATGAAAACACTATTTTTTTCATCTCTAATGAGATCACCGGGTTGAACTCATGTTTTTACTAGACATTTAAATTTTAAAGTAAGGATTGATGTAAGCCGTGAAATGCCCTGAGTTGCTTCTATTACAAAGCAATAGAATGAGAAAGACTAGAGACCTCTTCATGAAAATGAGAGATAAGGGAACATTTCATGCAAAGATGGGCACAATAAAGGACAGAAATGGTATGGACCAAACAGAAGCAGAAGGTGTTAAGAAAAGGCGGCAGGAATACACAGAAGAACTGTACAAAAAGTCTTAATGACATGGATAATCACGATGGTGTGATCACTCACCTAGAGCCAGACATCCTGGAGTGTGAGGTCAGGTGGGCCTTAGGGAGCATCACTACAAACAAAGCTAGTGGAGGTGATGGAATTCCAGCTGAGCTATTTCAAATCCTAGAAGATGATGCTGTGAAAGTGCTGCACTCAATATGTCAACAAATTTGGGAAACTCAGCAGTGGCCACAGGACTGGAAAAGGTCAGTTTTCATTCCAATCCTAAAGAAAGGCAACACCAAAGAATGTTCAAACTACCACACAGTTGCACTCATTTCACATACGAGCAGGGTAATGCTCAAAATCCTTCAAGCCGGGCTTCAACAGTATGTGAACTAAGAACTTCTAGATGTTCAGGCTGGATTTAGAAAAGGCAGAGGAACCAGAGATCAAATTGCCAGCATCTGTTGGATCACAGAAAAAGCAAGAGAGTTCCAGAAATACATCTATTTCTGCTTTATTGACTATGCTAAAGCCTTTGACCGTGTGGATTACAACAAACTGTGGAAAATTCTTTAAGAGATGGGAATTCCAGACCACCTTACCTGCCTCTTGAAAAGTCTGTATGCAGGTCAAGAAGTGACAGAACTGGATATGTGGAACAACAGACTGGTTCCAAACTGGGAAAGGAGTATGTCAAGACTGTATATTGTCAAAGAAAAGAAAGAAAGTGAAGTCCCTCAGTCGTGTCTGACTTTTTGTGACCTTGTGGACTGTAGCCCACCAGGCTGCTCTGTCCATGGGATTCTCCAGGCAAGAATAGTGGAGGGGTCTGCCATTTCCTTCTCCTGGGGATCTTCCTGACCCAGGGATCAAACTCAGGTCTCCCACGTTGCAGGCAGACGCTTTACCCTCTGAGCCACCAGGGAAACCCAACCTACCTACTTAACTTCTATGCAGAGTACATCATGTGAAATGCCGGGCTAGATGAAGCTCAAGCTGGGATCAACATTGTTGGGAGAAACATCAATAACCTCAGATATGCAGATGACACCACCCTTATGGCAGAAAGTGAAGAGGAACTAAAAAGCCTCTTGATGAAGGTTAAAGAGGAGAATGAAAAGCCTGGCTTAAAACTCAACATTCAGAAAGCTAAGATAATGGCATCCAGTCCCATCCCTTCATGACAAATAGATGGGTAAACAATGGAAACAGTGACAGACTTATTTTCCTGGGCTCCAAAATCACTGCAGATAGTGATTGCAGCCATGAAATCAAAAGACACTTGCTCCTTGGAAGAAAAGCTATGACCAACCTAGACAGTGTAATAAAAAGCAGAAACACCACTTTGCTGACAAAGGTCCATCTAGTCAAAGCTATGGTTTTTCCAGTAGTCGAGCACAGATATGAGAGTTGGACCATAAAGAAAGCTGAGCACGGAAGAACTGATGGTTTTGTAATGCTGGAGAAGACTCTTGAGAGTCCCTTGGACTGCATGGAGATCAAACCAGTCAATCCTAAAGGAAATCAACCCTGAATATTCACTGGAAGAACTGATGCTGAAGCTGAAGCTCCAATATTTTGGCCACCTGATGCAAAAAGCCAACTCATTGGAAAATACTCTGATGCTGGGAAAGATTGAATGTGGGAGAAGGGACGACAGAGGATGACATGGTTGGATGGCATCACTGACTCAATGGATATGAGTTTGAGCAAGCTTGGGGAGTTGGTGATGGACAGGGAGGCCTGGCAGGCTGCAGTCCATGGGGTAGCAAGAAGTCAGACAGGACTTAGCAACTGAAGAAGAGCAATCCCCCAAAAATGCTTGGGTTGAGATACTTGGGTCTTTGTATGCAAACACTCTGCCCACTGGCGAGGACGCCTCCCAAAGTTAAATCTGTCATTAATTGGAGTGTTTGTTAGCACGGCGTGATTTGGTGAGTGCTCGCTCGCGAACTAGACCCCACCTCGGTCGGGACTGGAGTCGGAAGTCTGTGCCCCGAGGGCTCCACTTGGTGGCAGGTGAACCTGCTTCACATCCTGACTCTTGCTTCTCCTGCTCCTGACTCATCTGTGGGAAATAACCGCACCTTCCGGGGTCCCCGTGTGACGGCGGAGTGACTGGGACTTTCTCTTTCAGACTCTTTTACTCAGGAATGCGTGGAGGAGAAGTCTTTCTTCTGCCGTGTCAGGTGAGTGCAGCTCCTGAAGGTGGGGAAGGTGCGGGAGTGCCCTCGCCCCGCCGCCTGCCCGGGCTGTCCTCTGGGCCGGAGGCTCAGCGGGGGCGCCACTGCCCCATGTCATGCCTGGTCCTGAAAAGCCCGCATGAAGACACATTTCCATAGGCCAAACCATTTTGTTTTGTTTCGTTTTTTTGGCCACGCTGCTCCGCTTGTGCGACCCTAGTTCCCCACCCAGGGATCGAACCGGGGCTCTGGCAGTGCATGCACTAAGTCCTAATCACTGGCCTGCCAGGAAAGTCCCGAGCCGCATTTTAAATGTGCCCGGGGAGTTAGGAGAGATGGATCAACGGTGGAGTGACTGACCCGCTCCTCATGAAGAACGTCAGCCTGGGCAGCCCAGACTTACAGCTCGTCACCTGGGAAACTGGCCACCCCCCAGAAAGGCATGAACCCCAGGTTCTGTGAGGACCCCGGAAGCCTGTGTAGCCTTTGATCTGAGTGTGTTTTCTCAGGGAGAGCCCATAATTCTCCCCACAGGTCTGTTTTCCCGAATCAAGGGACCAGTTGAACATCTGGCTGTAGTGTCAAGAGTGACCCCGGCCAGAGTCGCGTACCCCCAGGAGTTGGGCTAGAACCCCCGCACTGGGGCAGCAGCGCTTCCCCAATTAAAATGCAAACTGCCCCAGAGAAGGGCCCCTGAAGCGCTCCCATTGCTCAGGCCAGTGGCTGTCTGATGGTCCCCTCACTGTCCCCGGACGTCTGAGGGCAAGGACAGATGAGCAGGGTGGTGGGTTGCAGACCCTCTTGCAGGCTGGAGGCACAGATCAGAGACCAAGGGAGCGTGCCCGGCTCGGCCTGGGTGAGGGGTCCAGTGAGGGGCCTGGCTCGGCTCTGTGGACATCTGTGCGATAAGTAAAGGACCGCTGGGGCACAGCAGCGGCTGTGGGGGAGAGATAACCAGCAGGAAAGGTCGAGTCCTTCTGCCCTAATCCGTGGCCTCCTCCTGCCCTCCTCTGCAGGGTCGGCAAGAACCACGAGAGTGAGGTCCACTACCACCCATTCCGCATGACGCCCTACCTGGCCCAGGTGCGCGAGCGGCAGGGCGCCGAGAACCAGCTGTGCTGCGTGCTGCTGGCGGAGAGAGTGCATTCGGGCTACGAAGGTAACGCGGGCCGCCTGCTTCCCAGCTTCCACCCGCAGCTCAGACACCCGTCTGTTAGGTGGGCTCCCAGCCCCAGGCAGGCAGAGTCTCGTCTCCCTCCAGACTCGGTCGCCACCCACCTTCGTCACTGTAGCCCATCCACGCCTCCTCCCCTGTCGGCCAGAGGCTCTGAGCCCTGCGTCTCTCAGTGGGTCCAGGCGTCGCTGGACCATGGGTGGCCTCCCCTTCCCGGGCCACAAATTATGTTCTAGTATAACTACATTCTAATCAGAAGTCTGTGCAAAATTCTTTTCTTTCAGCCCCTAGAATCCCTCCTGAAAAGAGAATTTTTACGACCACACATTCGCCAAATTGTGTGTTCCAGGACGTGGACCAAAGGTAAGCCACGCAGCACCAACCCAACGCCCCCACCACACTCACCTCTCCCTCCGGCAGGTCTTGGAGTCAGTGCTGTGCCCTTCACAGCAGCAGGTTCCCACCCCAGAGAGTCCGTGTCTCATCACTGTCTTGGTAGTTACTCAATAACTAAATAAAGCTCAATGAATTTTCATGATTTTGATGATGAAGCTATTTGGCTAAAGCTCAGGGTGCGTGTTATATGTAATAATCAAGGAAAACACTCAAGTATCCATAGACAGTGAAATAATTGTGGAATCTCACTCAAACCTCCTAAGGTATGGACGCTACGTAGATGAGACATGCTGGGGAGCTGGTCATCATTCTAGTTGAGCCTGTCTTCATACCCTTGTTTAAACCTGGTTCAAAAGTCGGGCGCACACGTCCAGGCTGGTGCAGCCGGGGACCACACGCCTGGACAGCGCTAGGACTAAAGCTGAAGGCACCCTGGCAGGGCCCCAGCAGAGGGGCGTCTCCAGCCTGCCTGCTACAGGCTGCTGTGGGGAGCGGCCACCGCCAGACCTCTGCCCAGAGCCCTCCCATGCTCCCCGCCCGGGTCCTCCACCCAGGGTGCTGGGGTCGGGAGCACTGACGGTTCTGAGGGCTCTGGGCTCACAGGCGTGGGTCAGGGTCCCCTTGTGGCCTCCTCAGCTCCCAGGCACGTGCATGAAGACAGAGAAGGCTGCTGCCGTTGCCTACAAGGCTCAGGCAGAGGTCTCCTGGGAAGACCCACAGGGAACTCGCTGGGCCTTCTGCGAGGTGCAGGGTCAGGCCCCACCGCCCGCACCAGGCCCAGGGACACCAGGTACCCCGCCCCTGGCTGCAGGCAGCCCGCTGGGAGGTTCTGCTCTCTGGCATCCAGGCCCACCAGCCTCCCCAGCCCCAGGCTGCCCAGGTGTGCATGACCAGCCACCTGCAGCTCCGAGATGCAGGTTCCAGGCCCTACCTGTCCCAGGGACAGGATCCTGGAGGCTGGGGCCTGGGAGCTGCATGTGTGAAGCAGCCCTAGGATGGTTTTTATTCCTTCAAAAGCCTGAGCACTCCTGTCTGCAGCCACCCAGGCGTCCACTCGTTTGTGTGCAGAAGGCCTAGTGAGCCGGTCACTGTGGCCCAAGAAGCCGCAGGGCCTGGCTCGGCAAAGCTCAGCCGACAGTCCAGCCCGTGGAGCCCAGGCCAGCCAGGGCTCCTTCCCCCTCCTCCTCCGCTTTCTCCTCCTCCTCCTCTGGCCAGGCCTTGACCAGGACGTGCTGTACAATCCTGTCCAAAGGAAAATAACCAGGCTCAGAACGTGCCCCAGGCAAGAAGGAGGAAATCAAAGAAGTCCCACGAGGAAGTTCTCCCCACACAGATCAGAGAGGCTTTGCTCTAAGCAAAGAACGAGCTGCTCCACGTGAGCAGAAGTCAGCTTGAGAAACAGCTGCTGGGATGAAAGGAGACCAACCGAGATGAGAGACTGAGATGCCGCTCAGAACAGGAGCTGAGCCACCAGAGGGTGCTGGACTCACAGAAGGGACGGGACCCGCAGAGGCAGAGGGGGGACTGCAGAAGTTCCGTGTAAAACATTGCCCAGAAGGCGAAAGAGCTGCACCCAGGGAAGACCTGATGGGCCCAGGGCGGGCTCCCAGCGGCGACGGCGGCTCCAGCCGCAGTGGCCACGGGTAGGGCAGGAGGGGGACGCCTGGAGCTGGGGAGATGCCCACGGGCGGGGCTGCCTGGTCCAGGCAAACTTGCTTTAGAAAGTCCGTGTCAGGCCGCGTCTGGCCAAACTCGGGGCCCACTAGCAGGAAAAGATCTTAGAAGAGGAAAACAGAAGCGCAGTCATGATCAATTCTCTCAGGAAGTCAGGTTTAAGCACGGAGCCTGTGACAGACCAGGCCCTTGTAGGGCCTGCCTTCTGGTCTCAGACGCTCGGCGATGCTGCATCCTTGGTTTGCTAATTAATGCAAAGCCTGGCTGTTTCCTCAACAGCACCAGTACCCAGATTTGGTCTTTGGGGAGTTTGGAGCCGGCTTCGTTCCTGGAGATGACGGGCCAGCCGCCGCTCCTGGAGGCCGTGTTCTGGCCGGCGTCCTGAGCGCGGCCGTGACCCCATGTGCTCTTGCCTTGCAGGGCCGTTCCCCTCCTGGGCCACCTGCCCCAGGACCTGATCGAGACCCCTGTGCTCGTGCAGCTGCACCCCAGCGACAGGCCCCTGATGCTCGCCATCCACAAGAAGAGTAGGTCCCCGCCTCGAAGTCCTTCCCGGGGGCACAGACAAAGCTAGCGCAGTCTGGGGGTGTCTTCCCGAGGTCAGCATCCACTAAGACCAGTCCAGTGGGCTGCGGGTGAGGGCTGCCCCACCTCCTGCCTGAGTCCTGGCGTTGTCGGTCAGTTGAGAGTAGCCCACGGCCTGAGACCTCAGTGTCCCGTTTTGACTGTTGGCTGAGCCAGCAGATGGGAAGCAAGGAGACAGGATCAGCTGGTGGGGGGTGGAGGGGTAGGGTGGTCGGCCAGGCCAGGGGAGTGGACCACCCCGGCCCCACAAACCCACAGACTCAGGCGACAGGGAGTGTCCGCTGGGAGAAGACCAGCAAGGCCCACAGGGACGTGTGTCCTGAAGTCCGTGGGGACACAGCCCAGTGTGCAGCTTAAAGCAAAACAGAAGAGTCAGAGCGTCAGCTTTGAAGCGGTATTGGCGTCTCCTGAGCTTTCAGACGCTTCCAAGCTTGAGTGCATCCCCACGTGTCTTGTACTTCGAGCACCAGCTACATCTGTTCACATCCTGAGCTCCGTTCCCCTCCCCCAGTTGTGCAGGCCGGGGGACAGCCCTTCGACTATGCCCCCCTCCGGTTCCGCGCCCGAAACGGGGAGTACATCACGCTGGACACCAGCTGGTCCAGCTTCATCAACCCCTGGAGCAGGAAGATCTCCTTCATCATTGGCAGACACAGAGTGAGGGTGTGAGTGCTCCCAGGGCTTGGCGCGGTGGGGGGCCCGGGGGGGCCAGACCCAGGCCGCACCCCACCACAGACCTGCCCCCGGGGGCGGGGCCTCGTTCAGGTGGAAGGTGAGTGGGGGGAGGGGGTGGGGAGCGTGCAGGTGGCAGCCCGGGGGTCTTCAGGGAGGAGGAGGCAGGGGCCCGACTCACGGAGACAAATGGAAACCGCGCAGGGGGCCTCTGAACGAGGACGTGTTCTCTGCTCCACCGGGCCTGGAGGAAAAGGCCGCGCAGGCCGGCGTCCAGGAGCTCACGGAGCAGATCCTCCGGCTGCTGCTGCAGGTGGGTCTGCTGCCCCCGCCCCCGACAGCCAGAGCTGCTCCTGGGCCGGGGCCCACCCGTCTCTCCCAGGCCCGTCTCCTCTTTCCAGCACCACCCTGCACCCCGGTGCTGGTGTCCGCAACCCACAGCCCTGGGCAAGCGGCTGGAGGGTGTGGTCCCCATGCGTGGCGGCAGGTGGGGGCATCCCTCCAGCTCTGGAAGCCGAGCTGGCCTTGGGACTGGAGGAGTTCCCTCCCGTCCTTAGGGACACAGCCCTCAGGAGGAGTTCCTGTGAGCACGTGGGCCCCAGGGGAGCAGCTTCCTGCTTCTCAGTTCCCAGGGTCTAGGGGTACTGTCAGGTACCTTGTTTTGTCTCTGAGCCCTGTGCCCATGGATTCCCTGGGGACTGGGATCCAGGCCTGGCCCCATGGCTGGAGGCAGGGAGCCCACCACCGCCTGACGCTGGATCCAAGCCCAGCCCCACCTGGTGCCCACCGAGGGCCACCCCCTGAGCAGGTCACACCCTCTCTGAGATTCGGTGAGGGGCCATGCCTCCCGCCCACACTCCTCCTCCTGCTGTCTCCACAGCCCGTCCCCCACAGCGGCTCCAGCGGCTACGGGAGCCTGGGCAGCAATGGCTCCCACGAGCATCTCATGAGCCAGACCTCCTCCAGTGACAGCGCCGGCCAGGAGGACCCCCGCCGAAGGAGAGCCGTACGTGCCCGGCTGTCCCCCTCTGCCCATCACTTGTGATGTGGGTGACCGTGTGCTCTGAGACCAGTCCTCCCTGGGGCCAAGCCTGTCCGACCTCAGCTGCTTCTGGCTGCTCTAAACTTGGCTCACCTGGACTCTCTCTCTAGTCTTGAAAGGGTGGGAGCAGCCACAAGCTGTGGCTAAAGGCTTGGGTGAGAACTACTTAAAGCAGGCAAATCAGACAAAAGTGAAGACCAGACTGAAGGACTGGGGTTAGAAAGAAGAAAGAGCAGCCTAACGCTCACCTTATTTATTTATATTCTTCAGAATCGTAAAATCTGCTTTCTCTGGGTCTCAGGTCTCATTTAGAACTTGCTTCTCTGTTTCTAGGGTTAATTGGGCTTTTCTCTCTCTCAGCCTGTAGGGCACAGGTTGCAGGGTCTCCTGGGGTGAATAATGTGTTCGTTTGTTTCTGTTTTTCTTCCAGGAAATTTGTAAAAATGGTAAGAAGGCCAAAAGCAAAAGTCATTACCCTGATGAATCTGGAGAACAAAAGAGCAAGCCTGCTTCAGGTACCAGATGATCCAGCATTTCCTTAGTGCGGCTTCAGTGTGGTGAGACCGGGAGGCAGATGTGACTCTAACTCTGGACGCAGAGAATTTCCCCTCCAAGTTGGGCCGTCTACTTCCGTGCTGACACAGGGCTCAGCCTGGGGTCCACACCGCAGCCCCTGACCAGGGGGCCCTGCCCCTGTCGGCCCACGAGGTGTGGCCGGGCGTATGGCTCTGCCCCACGGCCCCCTGGTCCTGCTCTGCAGAGTGGCCCTGAGTCACGTGAGCAGACGCTTGCCCGGGGGCTGTCCAGCTGTCCCGCGGACAGTCCAGCCCCAGCTGTCTGAGGTAGGGGTGCCAGCTCTGCTCCTGGGCCCCCCACCCTGCACCCCAGGAGTAATCCCACTCACCACATGGCAAGTCACGTTGGAAGAGACCGACCCTCCCGAGGCCGGGAGTATTGACGGGCCACAAAGCTCCTGGGACCTTCACGGGTTCAAGCAGGAGCTGGCCCTCCCACTGCTGAGTCCCTGAACCTGGGGACAGCCCAGCCCGAGTGGGGAC
The DNA here is from genome assembly GCA_007570785.1 of Antilocapra americana. Classification (NCBI taxonomy): domain Eukaryota; kingdom Metazoa; phylum Chordata; class Mammalia; order Artiodactyla; family Antilocapridae; genus Antilocapra; species Antilocapra americana. Next base: position 1,433,747 of record ML664209.1, read on the forward strand.
GAGAGAGGCTCCCTCCGCTGGCCCGGCGGGGTGGCCTGACGCCCAGGCTGGCCTGGGGTCTCCGCGTGCAGGAGGCATGTGCTGAGCCCCGGCCTTATCTCTCAGTAGAATTGAGATGCTCTGTAACCTTAGAGTGGGCACTGGGGAAACAGGTATTAACGGAACGAACGATGCTGTCATTGCTCCAGAAATGCAGAGCTCTTCCCCGACTCCGATGAAAGCTGCTGTGGCCGCGGAGAAGGACAGCTCCCGGGCCAGCCTGCCTGAGGCCTGCCCTCCCGAGGAGCCGGCCTGCAGGGACCCGCCGGCCGGCTCCTACCAGCAGATCAGCTGCCTGGACAGCGTCATCAGGTGCGGCACTTCTGGCCTCCCTGCCCACCGGTGGCGGTGCCACGGTCTGGCTCTCGGTTACATGAAGCCCTTTCTGACCCGCATGCAGGTACCTGGAGAGCTGCAGCGAGGCAGCCACCCTGAAGAGGAAGTGCGAGTTCCCTGCGAGGCCCCCCACGCCCCAGGCCAGCGACAAGCGCCAGGCCCTCGCGGGTCCCGGGCCGCACACCGCAGGTACCGCATCTGCTTGAGCTGTACCCGCCTGGCCACTTAGCCCTCTCTGGGAATCAGGCCTTATTCGAGAGCCCGGGGCCCCTTCTCCCTTCCCCTGTGGGTTCTGAGCGGCGCCAGGGACACGCATGGGGGTGTCAGCTGTTGATTTAAATGGCTCAGAACTTTCTACCAGCCGGAGTAGAGGTGGGGCTGGACTCAGGACAGGATGCCCCGGGGCTGCTGGAAGCCAGGCTGTCATCCTTGGGTGGGCCCGTTTCCATGGCATCTCAGAGGAGGACTGGCCTCCGAGTGTCAGCTGCCCCAGGGGTCAGAGGAGATCGGATACGCGGCTGTCACTGGTGGTCCTCACTGGGACCAGAAGCAGGGTCTCCAAGGTTGGTGGAAGCCTGGGCGACGGGTGGAGCCTGTCCCAGCCTGCGGGGGTAGCCCAGCTGCTCGCCCGCCCTCGGCAGAGGGGCCTGGCCGCAGGGTGGAGCTCCCCACAGGCCCCGAGCCCAGGCACCTGCCTCCTACCAGGGGTCCGGGGTGTCAGGGTGCCATCGTCCCCGTTTCAGAGTCTCCTCTTCTCTGCCGTTCCCCCGAGGACACGGTGTCCTCTGGCAGGTCGAGTGCAGACTTGAGCCCCCGGGTCCTGGAGTGCCACCCCGGCCGGCCTCCGTGCTTCTTGTCCCAGCAGCTCGCCTTCATTGCGGTTTGAGTCTGCTTCCATTTTCTCCTGTAAAGAGGCAGCATCGCCCTCCCTGACGAAGGGCCGCGCAGATGTGGGCGCGCGCCTGATGCCACTGGCGCTGCCCGGCGAGGCGGAGAGCGTGGCGTCCCTGAGCAGCCGGTGCAGCTACAGCAGCACCATCGTCCACGTGGGCGACAAGAAGCTGCCGCCCGAGCTCGGTAGGCGCTGCGTCCTGGGCGTGTGGCTCTGACAGTGGAGACCGGGAGTTCTGCCGCCCATCCCCAGATCCTCTCTGAGTGTATCTGAGTGCAGGAGCCCCCATGTAGCCGACGAAGGGGGTGTCCAGGAAGTCCAGGCATGCGCCATGCAGGGTGGGGGTGCCTGCCGACACCTGCCCGCCCCCGCCACACTCTGGCTCCTCCTGTGACAGGCGACTGCTCGGGTGTCAACATGGAGGGGCTTCCTGGGATCGTGCAGGGATCCCAGGACTCCCCCTTGGTTGGTGCCGAGAGAACCCCGGGGACGAGGCCCCCCGATCTCCCGACTGCCATGGGTGGGGTGGCGAGCCTGGCCCTCCTGTTGGAGGGCAGGAGCCAAGACAGGACAGCCAAGGGTGACACGCTGAGCTGTCCTTCAGACATCTAGAAGAGAACCAACCTGAACTTGTTCTTTGCTTGGAAGAAGGGCGTGATGAAGGAGAGAGTCCACATCAGAGGGTCAGTGGCCAGCCCCCTCAGGGTGGCCCGTAGTCCCACTGACCCCATCCTGCCTGCCCCCATGATTCTGCTGACCACACCGTCAGGCCCGCGGTCCTAAGCCAGGACAGGGCTGGGCACCAGCCTTGGCCTCCTGCTCCGAAAGCCCAAGACAGCCTGGAGTGTCTTCAGCATCAGAGGCTGAAGCCCAGGTGCCCCCAGTTTAGAGGGCGGATTCCAGAGCCCCCATGTGATGGGGCTTCGTGTCCCCGCTTGTTGCCTTTGGTTGGTAGCTTTCTCAGAAAGCTGAACAGCGCATCTTGAGCATCGGCCTCATGCCGTGGGCGTCGTGCGGGAGTCTTCCATGGGAGACTCTGTCCTCTGTAGGACCTGTGCGCGCTTTCTCGGCCGTTCTCTGGCAGAAGGGCCCTTGTGGATGACAGCTCCGTGTCTGCTGTTCCAGAGCCGCTGGGAGATGCTGCTGTAAGCGGGCCCGAGTCTCTGGGCTGCCCGGCAGGCCCCACACTGCCCGGCGGCCTCAGCCAGGACCAGGAGGCCTTCCAGAAGCTGGGCCTCACCAAGGAGGTGCTGGCCGCCCACACCCAGAAAGAGGAACAGAGCTTCCTGCTGCGGTTCCGGGAAATCAGGAAACTTCATGTTTTCCAGTCTCGCTGCCGTCATTATCTGCAAGAAAGGTCCAAGGGGCACCTGAGCAACAGAAGTAAGTGATGACATCTGAAGTAAAAGTGGGCTTGTTTTTTTGATGGTGAGCGCCCCCTCCTCAGGACACGCGCATTTGTAAGATGCTGTTGGAGCTTGAACAGTGACACTCTCAGGGATGTCACCTGTGTTCCCAGGGAACCGTGTTATAAGCAGTGGTGACAGGCCCAGCCCACCCCCTGTGGGACTCAGGGCTGGGCAGTTGCCCTCCTGCCTTGCCAGGCAGTCTCTGCCTGGGTGACCCCAACCCCCAGTCCGTCCCTCAGAGAACCAGGTGGGCAAATTCACCACCCAGGGAAGGAGCATTTGACCTCAGGTTCCTGAGGAAGGAAGAATCCCGGGTGAAGCTGCAGGAGGAAAGGACGCCCTCCCTCCCAGAACTCACACCCTCCTGGGGGTTGGCCTTGCCACTGGGCTGCGGACTCCAGAGCCGGACAGAGCCCGGCCTGTGAGGAGCCAACACGGGGCTGCGGTGGCGCAGACCAGCTTCCTCGCCCCTCTGCTGTTGCAGGAGCTGGGCTCCCAACCTCTAGCCGCCTTCCTGGGCCCTGCAGTCAGGGCCGGGCTGATGGGAGATGGCAGCTCTCCCCTGGGCTCCAGGCCCTGGCACAAGGATCAGAGCTACGAGCTCAGGGGGCCCACACCGCAAGGGCCCAGCTCCCCTGGCCTCTGGGCAGACATGCTGAGACGGGTGTCCCAGGAGTGAGAGGCTGACCCTGTCCTTAAAGGTTATACCATTCCCGCTCTCCTTTCCTCCTTCCTACCTGGACCCAGGGTTACTGAAGGCACACAGGGAACCTCTGTGGAAATCAGGAGCCAGGTCCCCCACCCAGCCCAGCCCCGTACCCCTGCTTGGTGCAGAATCCCAGTGCCCTCCTGCCCTCTTGGCCCAGCAGAGTGTGCAGTGCCCAGGCCGCACGGCTGTCCCCAGCAGCCCCGCCCAGACCCTGGGTGGGACCCCCAGGGCCCAGCACTGTGACTCCTGGTCACAACAGGACGTAGACTCTTGCAGGAAGAACACCAGGCACTTGGCTGTCTGCCTCGGGCCGGCGTGTCTGCCTCTGGCATGTGGCACAGCCAGCAGGGGACGTCCCCACACGCCTGCAGCCAGGGCCCCCGAGTTACCCTCTGTGACATGAGAGGAAAAGCCGAGGGCCCCTCCCACTGCCCATGCCCCACCCACCAGGCTCGGTGTGACGCCTCCCGGCCCACAGCACCCCCAGTCCCGGCCGGTGCCCGGGGAGGTGGGGGGACACGCCCCATGTCCCCCACACCACATGTTGAGTCCCTGCAGCCTCCTGAGGACGGCCGCTCTCAGCAGGTCTTGGGAAAGAGGGAGATCTGTGTTCCTTCAGCCCTTTGACTTCACGGGCGTGGACCCAGGCTCATTTGGCAGATGAACCAAGAAACATCTCTTTTTAAGAGTAACCTCTTAAAAACATCTCTTTTTAAAAGCTTGTAAAGTTGAGATATGAGGTTAGGTGAGATCAGTGGTTCAGCCTTTAAGATTTCACAGATCACCACTGGGGGACAGCATCCACTTGCTTGCTTTCTCACTGTTTTGGACAAATAAAAACCTTTTCAGTGTCGCTTGCTTCTCGTTTTAATACGAGAAGAAAATACGGCATGAGATCTTGCAACAAAGGGAGATCCTTTAAAGTGACTGGATCTAGTTTTATGGAAACTTAACTTGTTGCTCTGACCTTCCTCACTTGACTGTGGATCCAGAATACTGGAGGGTGGCCCCATGAGCCCCCGGCTGACCTTTGGGAACGTGGGACTGTGGAACTGGGAGATGCTTTCCGAGTGTCTGAGGTTCTACAGATCTCTAAGCATTGCTGTAACAGAAAACTAAGCATTATTCTTACGTTTTAACTCTCATTTGTTAACTCTCATTAAACCTCATCAGTTGCTAAGTTGTGTCCAGCTCTGTGACTCCATGGACTGCAGTGCGCAGGCTTCCCTGTCCTTTATGGTCTCTCATAGTTGTCCATCGAAGCAGTGATGCCATCCAACTGTCTCGTCCTCTGTCGTCCCCTTCTCCTCCTGCCTGCAATCTTCCCCAGAATCAGGGTCTTTTCTAATGAGTTGGCTCTTCGTATCAGGTGGTCAAAGTACTGGAGCTTCAGCTTCAACATCAGTCCTTCCAGTGAATATTCCGGACTGAATTTCTTTAGGATGGACTGGTTGGATCTCCTTTCAGTCCAAGGGACTCTCATGAGTCTTCTCCAGCACCACAGTTCGAAAAAATCAATTATTTGGCGCTCAGCCTTCTTTATGGTCCAACTCTCACATCCATACGTGACTACTGGAAAAACCATAGCTTTGACTATACAGACCTTTGTTGGCAAAGTGATGTCTTTGCTTTTTAATACACTATCTAGATTTGTCATAGCTTTCCTTCCAAGGAGCAAGTGCCTTTTAATTTCAGGGCTGCAGTCATCATCTGCAGTGATTTTTGAGTCCAAGAAAATAAAATCTGTCCCTGTTCCCACTTTTTCTGCTTCTGTTTGCCATGAAGTGATGGGACCAGATGCCATGATCTTAGTTCTTTGAATGTTGAGTTTTAAGCCAGCTTTTTCTCTTTTCTTTCACCCTCATCAAGAGGCTCTTTAGTTCTTCTTCACTTTCTTCCATTAGAGTGGTGTCATCTGCATATCTGAGGTTGTTGATATTTCTCCTGGCAATCTTGATTCCAGTTTGTGATTCATGCAGCCCAGCATTTCTCATGATGTTCTCTTCATATAAGTTAAATAAGCAGGGTGACAATATACAGCCTTGATGTACTCCTTTCCCAGTTTGGAACCCATCCATTTTTCCATGTCCTATTCTAACGTTGCTTCTCGACCTTCATACAGATTTCTCAGGAGGCAAGTAAGGTGGTCTGGTATTCCCAACTCTTTAAGAATCTTCCAGTTTGTTGTGATCCACACAGTCGAAGGTTTTAGTATAGTCAATGAAGCCCATGTTTCTCTGGAATTTCCTTGCCTTCTCTATGATCCAGCGAATGTTGGCAGTTTGATCTCTGGTTCCTCTGCCTTTTCTAAACCCTTTTCTAAACCTTTTATATCTGGAAATTCTTGGTTCATGTACTGCTGAAGCCTAGCTTGAAGGATTTTAACTCTCGTTGTGCTCCTATTATTTTAGCTGCTCCCGGGCTAAGAAATACCTCTGGAATAGACTCCTCTTGGAAAAAAACCGGGAAGAACCGAAAACTGAAGTCCAAACGGGTCAAGCCTCGCGACTCCTCGGGCAGCACCGGGTCTGGGGGGCCGGCGCCCCAGCGCCCCCCACTGGTGGGCCTGAACACCACGGCCTGGTCCCTGTCGGACACGTCGCAGTCCAGCTGCCCAGCAGTGCCCTTCCCTGGCCCGGTGCCAGCCTACTCCCTGCCCTTGTTTCCAGCCCCAGGAATAGTGACCACACCAGGGGCCCTGGCCACAGGGTCTGGGGCTCCCCACACTGACCTCGCGGTGCCCATGGATGCCCAGCAGGCACTCGGGGTACATCCCCCGCCGTTCGCCGGCCCCTTGGCCCCGGTCATGGCGTTGGTCTTGCCCAACTACTCCTTCTCCCCGGTGACCCCAACCTTGCCCCCAGCCTTCTTCCCCAGCCAGCCAAACTTTGCGTCTGAGATGCCTCCTGCCTCGCAGCCCAAGTTCTTCCCCGATCGGACCTCAGCCCCCAGACAGCCCTGCCCGAGTGCCCCGGCAGTGCGAGGGTCACCCGCGTCACGTGTGGCCACCCCGGGCACCCCGGCCCCCGCCGCTGGGCCCCCAGACAGGCCCTCCCCGCCGCTCTTCCAGTCCCGCGGAAGCTCACCGCTGCAGCTCAACCTGATGCAGCTGGAGGAGGCCCCTGAGGGCAGTGCGGCGGCCACAGGGGCTGCGGGGACCGTGGGTGCAGCCGCTGACTGCAAGCCTGGCTCATCCTGGGAGTGGCAGCCCGAGTCAACCCCGACCGTAAGCACCTCCTGACGCCCTTTGTCTAAAGCAGGCGGCAAACTCGGGTACCGGGGCAGGCCACACGTGCCCTCACGCCTGACGCGGGTGGTGCACACGCTGCGGTTCAGCCAAGCTACTTCAGTTTGGACGTAGATCCGTGTGCCAGACATGAGCACACTCCAAAGCACAGGAGACCTGTGACTCTTACTGTCCTGGGGCCTGAAGGGAGAGAGGTGGCTGGCAGACGCAGTGTCCACATGGCCGCGGGGACTTCGTAACGCACCGTCAGGGCCTCCGGGTGTCCGGTGCATCCTTGGAGGATGGAGCCCTCAGGTTAAATGCCAGGGCAGAGGCTCCTCGGAGGGGGCTGGCAGCAGAGGGCCTCTGGTGAGAACCGGAGCCTGAGGGAGCGGGAGACCCGTGCTCTCCATCCCCGTCCCCCAGGTCTTGACACGGGCGCTTATGCTTACTTGGCTCTGGAAATGGCAGTGTGATTTCCAGCTAACACATTGTGTTCTGACAGCCGAGGCAGGGCTGTCCGTGAGCTGTCCTTCCGCACCCAGCCTGTGTCCAAGGCAGGGCAGTGTGTGAGCCCCCCAAAGTGGGGACACATGGACCCCCCAATACCTGTGTCCAAGGTGGGGCCACATGGGTCCCCCCGCCTCTGTCCAAGGCAGGACCACCTGGGTTCCCACGCCGCTGCCTGTGTCCAAGGTGGGGCCACATGCCCCCCTCCACCTGTGCTCTGGGAGAGGAGGTGGGGACGGGCCCCCCCAGCACCTCGCACCTGCCTGGCCTGTAGTCTGGTTCCGAGTACTGGCAGACTAGGGCCTCCCAGGCCAGGCCCCCTGGTGCCCAAGGCTGTCCCTACCCTAGGGGTACAGGAGGCAGAGCCCTGCTGCTGTGAGGGGCACCTTTGGGTGCTGCAGACACACGGTCCTGCTTCCGTGTCCACTCGGTGGAGAAATAAGCATAAGGCTTGGATCCCCGCCAGGGCTCCAGGAGCCACTGTCTCTCGAGGGACTCTCCCCAAATGGAATCTAATCAAACGTCATCCTTTCCACCTCCAAGAAGCTGGCTGGGTCCCAGTAACCCTAGGGTCTGTGCACACAGCCCATGGAGGAAGGGCCAGCGGTCCGAGGAGCCTCCGTCCCCTCCCCCAACGCTGCTCTGCGCAGAGATCTGACTGGGTGTCCCCTCCCTGTCCCCCCAAGTGCGAGGAGCCGGCAGACACCCCGAATAGCGACACCCTGTCCTCGGCCAGCGGCCTGCTCCGCCTGCTGCTGCACGGGGGCCTCTCCTCGGCCACGGGCTCCGCGCTGTCTGGGAGCCAGACCTCCACCACCTCCTGCTCCCTGGGCTTGGGCTCGCTGGGCGGCGATGCGTCCAGAAGCGGGCCAGGTATGTGGGAGGCGCTGGGAGCCCTGAGCGGGGTGGGGGCTTACGTGTGTTTGGAAGACCCTCATGTGACGCAACTTGGTATCCTCGGCTCTCTGCGTCCAAGGACGCCAGTCGCCCCAGAGCCTCAGGCTGCCCTGCAGGGCCCGTGTCAGGGTCCCGACCTGACGGCTTCCGGCTGCACCCCGAGAGGGTCCTCGGAGCCTCACATGGGCCTCAGGGCTCCTCCTCCTGCCCCGTGGCCAGGCTCGGTCCCCGCTGTCACCTGTCACTCCCTGTGTAGGTGGGCACGGCAGGCCCTGCAGCCCCGTCCCTGGCTGGCCTGTCCCTGGGGCTCCCCACATCTGCCGGGAGGGCAGGCAGTGCTGCACCGTCCCGAGCGGCTCCCCTGCTGGGCAGTGCCATGTGGCCTCGGGTGGTACTGGCCAGGATGGTGCAGTGTGGCCCGGAGCCGCCCTGCGGGAGCAGCACACACATCCCCAGGCTGGAAGCAGCCTGCTTCCCTCACCAGGGCAGAGCCCCTACCCCGGGAGGCCGGGGAGGGGAGAGCACGGCCTCTTAGATGGGGCCCCACCTGGACTCCCCAGCCGCGCCAGCAGAGTCCCCTCCGTGGTTCCAGCTGATACCCGGTCTTTAAGTGATTTTTAAATTACTATCCAGACAATCCGACCATTGGAAAAAGAGCAGGGACAGTCCCCAGACACACGCAGCAGCTGCCCTCCCCGTACCGCGGCGACTCGGGCTCGAGGGGGTGACCTGGGCGCTCCGTGTCTTAAAGGCGGCAGCGGCACGAGTCACACCAGCAGGTGTTTCGGAAGCATTGACTCCTCGGAGAATAACCACAGGGCAGCAGAGACGGCAGGGCGGGACGGGACTGAGCGCCTCCTCAAGTGTGTCCTCCAGGACCCCGTCTGGCTGCTGATGGCCAACACGGACGACAGCGTCAGGATGACCTACCAGATGCCTGCACGGTAACCACTCGCCCCTGCTGGGACGGCGTGGGGCTGGGCTCGGGACTCCCCGCAGCAGTGAGGCCAGAGGACATCCCCCGAGCCTTGTCTCAGACGGGGTGGAGGGCACCGCTAGAAGGGGCCCCTCTGGGTGGCTAGAAGGGGCCCCTCTGGGTGGCTGGCCGGCCGCACGCCGCCCTGCAGAGGCCCTGCTCCAGGCCTCCAGGGCCACTTCTCTGGGGGCCCTCCAGAGTGTCACTTGGCCTGTACGAAGCATTTGGGCCAATGTCGTCTCTTTCGCTCTGCTGCCAGTAGCCCTGTGTGGTCAGTGGTGTGTGTGTGTGTGTCTGTCTGTCTGTCTCAGAGATGCAGAAATCAAGAGTTGAGGTGGGTGACTGTCCCAGGCCACCAGCTGCTCTTTAGGGAGCCTGGTCTGGACCTCAGCTCTGAGCACTCCAAGGAACCTGGAGCCCATCAGGGCCCCTGACCCTGTGCAGTGCCTCCTCAGTGGGGGTGATTACCCCCAGGCTCAGAACAGCCAGGGCTCTGGGCCAGGCCAGCCTGGGGCGCCGTCTCCCGGCCGCTGCGAGGCGGGCCAGGGTGGCAGGTGGCGGGTGGCAGGGAGGGCTTGTCCGCTCTCCGCCTCGCTGGTGATCACCGCCTCGCTGGTGAGGAGCTCCCAGGTGCAAAAACAAGTGTCTGAAGGCACCGGCTCCTGTGGCTGATCTAAACTAAAATTAAAACTGGAACTTGGTATGTCATTTTCATAGAGAAACTACAGATTATTTACTAGAGGGATTGTTACCTTAAATAGGTTAATTTAAGTGGAAAGGAAGGTTAACCAAAAGCATCTAAAACTGCATTAGTAGGACTTCCCAGGGGTCCAGTGGTGAGGACTAAGACTACTTCCACTGGAGGGGGCCACAGGTTCCGTCCCTGGTCAGGGAGGATCCTCTTATGCTGAGGTGTGTGGCCAAAAACAAAAATTACGTTAAAATAAAATTACATGAATAACACTGGAAGTGTTGGTAGAAAATGAGCGTATACTTTAAAAAAAGATAACCCTTGAGGCATTCTAAAGCTTCCCTGTTTCTCGATATTTCTTGAAGAAACTTAGAGACGGTCCTGCAGGAGGACAGGGAGAAGCTGAAGGCGCTGCAGAGGTTCCAGCCCAGGTTCACGGATGGGCAGAAGCAGGAACTGCAGGACGTCCACCCGTGGATGCGGTTGGGCGCCCTGCCCATGGCCATCAACGTGGAGGTAAGCTCTGGGACACGGCGTTCCCTGGTGTGGCGTCCGAAGGCGCTGTGATGAGAATGCCCGGCACTACCCCCGCATCTGTTCTGTACGTTTAAAACTTGGAAGATTAAATAAGAGCATTAAAAGAAAAAGGAAAAAATGCCACGACACTGTTAGTTCTTCAAAGAACTTCATCCCAGTGGCTTTTCAACAGTTTCCAAAATGGTCTCTGAAATGTCTCATCTCAGTCACATGCTGAAATTTGAAAATTTTTCAGTTGTCATCACAATTAAAACCCAGACCTACTTCTATCCTAAATGCTCAATATCTGTGTAGACCATAAGAAGCAGGGGACAGCAAGCGCTCCTCCCACTCTGAGCACTGCCCTCTGCTCTCTCTCTTCCTTCTTGAGGGTGTCTCGGTACCCAGCTCCCCTCCCTTGCTCACTTCCCCAGTGTGGACACACCCAGATTCCGGGTGCCCGGCCTTCTCTGTGCACACCACCCCTGCACAGCCAGCTCCTGCCTCTGCGTGGGAAGCGGCATCTACACGCCGAGCCCTGCCAGCATCCACCTCTGGGGAACTTCCCGGGTTTCCCCAGAGACAACCTGCCCAGCCACTGTCTTCCCGTGCACTCCAGGGCGACTCCGCGCCACCCCACTTGCTCAGACCACGGGCCTGGACTCCCCTCCTCTCGTACGCCCACCCAGTCCCCTAGCTGGTCACGCTGGCCTGACCTACCAGGGGGATGGAAAGCAGCTGCTTCCCATCGCCTCCAGCGTCACCACCCCGGTCCACGCTGCTGCTTCAGGGGGACTGTCAGCCGCACTCTGCCCCCCAGCCCTGCACCCTCCCGGGGCCTCCACCCCATGGTCACAGGCAGAGGAAGGTGCCACGAAGCCGTTAAACGGTGTCACCCCTGCCCTCAGCCCCCCGTCCCACCGCATTCCCTCCTCTCTGGCTGTTCCCTGAAGACCATCACGATAATACGCCTCAGGGCACTTCTCTTCCGGCTACCAGGAGATCTCCTCCAACAGGACACAGATCTTCCTCTCTGCTCACTGCCCAATCCCGGTCCTTAGAACGAGCCTGGAACGTGACAGATGCTTAACAGCTAGGTGTTCAACGGGGAAGGAACAAACGAGTTGGTAGCTTGTTGGTGTCCCATGTTACAGATCAGAAAACTGAGGTCAGAGAAGGCGGGTGCCACTCCAGATTGCACAGGCAGGAGGAGGAGGAGCTGGGACCAGGGCCTCTGATTGATGCCCCCCACCTCACTATGCAAAGTCCCCTCTCAGATAAGGTTCCCAGGGGACTGGGATCGGGGACCCCTCGGGAAGAAGCAGGTGGGGGCCCCACAGCCCAGCGCACCTCCTCGCCTACCAGCAGCCTCATGGCCGACACCTGTCACCTGCGCCTCCTTCAGACCGGACTGTTTGTACCAAAGACCTCGTTTTCATTACTGATTTACGTTTTTCTTTTAAGGGATGTGTTTACTGTGAAAACAAGGGAGAAGACAGCCTTTGCATGTCATATGAGGAAGACATCCCTGCGCCGGGGCTCAGCGAAACGAAAGACACCACAGAGGAGGAGAGTGGACCCCCTGAGTCCCAGAGACGAAGGGCAGATGCCACCCCCCCAGGGCAACAGCGCTGCCAGCGATGTCCGCTGACGGCGCCCTGAGGAGGGGCAGGGTCTCACGCGTGTCTCCAGTGAAACGGATGGATATACTTTCGTGGCTTTTTTTGTTTTAGAAAAAAAAAACCACAGTTTTCTGAAGGAGTGATTTAAAACCATGGAAGGTAGGAGACGTTTGGGAAGAAATGCCATTTTATATTTATGAATAAAATACAAGTATAGGGTGTCAGGGGACTGGGGAAAGAGACCTTCACTATTTAACTCAAGACTGCCTGCCTCTGTGTCTGGCAAGCGGCCGAGCGCCCCCAAGAGTCCTCGGACGGCCGTCCCAGTCTGCTGGCTCCCGTGGGCTGTCCGGAGGCATGGCCCAGGCTGCGACCACCAGCCCCAGGGCCGCGGGGGCTCCGCACTGAGGAGCAGCGGTCCAGGGCGTGCCCAGCGTTTGTGTTTGTGTTTGGATCAGATCAAATTCTGTCCTCTCCGGGGGCAGCTTTTACTCTAAATTATTTAGTCAGACTAGATGTTTTTGAACCCTCCCAAGTGGAGATCACAGCCTCTGCTTATTTTCTGTCAAGACCCTCCTGTTCGAAACGTTTCGTGTTCAGTGACATGTAGTTTGGCAAAGCCGCCGCTTCAGCTTCCAGTGCCGTTGCCGCAGACGTTCCATCTGACAGTGTACGTCCAGGGTGAGCAAAGCCGAACTGCTCGCTCGGGATGAAAGAAGCTGTGGCCAGCTCCACCAGAAATTATACGTCCTCAGAAACATGGCGCCAACCCTTGTGGGTGTGGGCGCGTCATCATGCCTCCTTGCCAGACCAGGGTGGCCAGTGTGTCAAGGAAAGCGTGCTGCCGGTCACCCGCTTCTTGGGGCTTGGCCCTCCCAGCCAGGCTGTGACCGGCACGGCTGGGGCTCAGCACGTGTTGATCCTTGGTTGGCACTTCCCAGACATCAGCTCTGGCCCGGCCGAGCCAGCCTCTCCTCCCTGCTGAGCTGGGCGCCGAGCCTGTGTTTCCCAGGGTGCCCGCAGCATCTTCATGGGCCTTGACTCACTGCCGCCGCCTCCGGTCTCTGTATGACGTCCATTACGTCGCTGCCCCTTTCAGGGGAACAGGACACCTGGGGAAGAGACCAGACTGCTCACCTTTTTGCAAAACCTCAGATCGCATCGTATATCCCAAAGATAGCTTAGAAAAACTGTTATACTGGTCCCTGGAGTGAGGAGAAGCCGCCAGTGATGAAACGATTGACTTACAGTTGCTCTGAGTCTGTAGCAACTTCACTTTCCATGCCCCCTCCCATCCTTCGATGGAGAAGCAGCTACTAGAATAGGTGAAGCCTCCTTGTAATCCAGTTGGTTTTCATCGTAAAATCATTTTATGCCTGAATATCAGTCTTACTTTTCATAAATGCGAAAAGTGTATTATTATTATTTTTTAATGTAAAAGCAATTTCATCTTCAGGTCCCCAAGGCAAGATGTAGTCTGTGAGTTTGCGTGGAGATCAGATGCTACAAACTGCTTCTTGCCTCTGAGTCAGATCATCAGGGGATAGTCGAGGTCACATTGACTTTACCTGAACTGCCAAAAGGTTCTTTCCTGTTAATGAACGTTTACCATCAGCATTATCTTACTGTTTATGTCTGTTCATCGAGTGGGTGTCATGTAGCTCTGACGTGTGCTGAGAAGTGGGCAGTTGGAGCATCCTGTGAAACTGTTCATGTGGTGCCAACACGTATCTGGTCTTGCTTAGTGTGTGCTCACACGGGTGTTAATCAAAACTTGTTAATTTTAAACTGAGCCTTCTTTTTACTATATTCCTGAAAAGATATGTAAATAAGCTCTCAGCCTGTGTAACAACCCGTCAAGCCTTGCCAGACAAGTGGTTTGCTTATGCGCAAGCCGGACGTTCTTCACCCAGTGCAATTCGTGTGTTCGACTGCTTGTGTCTTTTTATGACTTTTTTGCCTTTTAGAAAACTGGTAAATAAAGCAAGTATATTTTTATTTTGTATATTTTTAATATAGCACAGAGAAATAGGAACCTGAGTTCTGTTTATTTTTTGCACGGTGTGTGAGATCTTACTTAGTTCCTGGACCAGGGATCAAGCCTGTGCCTCCTGCAGTGGAAGCACGGATTCTCAACCACTGGACCACCAGGGAAGTCCCCATCTTTATTTCTGTATTTTTAATGCAGCGCAGAGGAATGGGAACCTGAATAGAGACAAAGATCATCAAGTGGTTTTTCTAAGACGAACCCTAGAAATTCTGGTTTGGGAACTGCTCTGTCTCCAAGGCGCAGCCCCTGGTGCTGGCATCCGCTCTGCGGCAAGCCCGGGCACCTGCGCCTCTCTCTCCCCGCCCGCTCCGGGTCGTCCGTCCCCCGCCCGGGGCTGGCTGCCTGTGCGCTGGCCCAGGGCTGAAGGCAGTGAGGTCAGAGGTGACACTGGCAGCAGGGCACAGTCTCCTCCCACCTCACCCCACCCATCCTTCCTCCCACAGCAGTGAGACCTTGCAGGGCCTGGTCAGAACAGCAGGGCTGCTTCTCCCTACCTCCCACTTCTTCATACCAGACCGTATCGTGGGTCCCAGATCCGGTGCCCCGCCTTCCTGGAGCTCCATGAGCAGGAGGAGGAAAGCTCGACTCTCGCCTGGATCCAGGCGGTGATAAGGGGTGGGGAGGCTAAGTCCTCCCAGTGGACCTAGAGACCTCTGCAGACCCCTCAGTGGCCAGATGTGGAGGTCCGCCTGCTTCACTGAAATTCTGAGAGACTTCAGGGTGCTCAGCTGCGTTTTTATCTACCGTTTAACCCCAAGGGCACCCCTCCCCTTTATTTCCAAACCAAAAGGAGCTTCTCCAAGCTGCTGGGCTGATTGCCCACAGGGGCCTGGACATCCATAGGCTGGCCACCGCCTTTGTTCCCTGGGGATTTTATGGCTTGCCACCCCTGCCGCTAAGGGTCCCCCGTGGCCACGCTGTCCTGCCCAGCCTCTGCTGGGCCCTGTCTGTGGGTATGGGGATCAAAGAGCCCAAATGCTCAGGAAGTCTGTGCTCAGGCAACCTTTGAAGGTGGGATCAGTCCAAGGGACAAATGGCAGGAAGTGGGTCAGCTAGGGGAGACCACGTACGGGAGAGAGAAAGGGCGTGGTGAGGTGCAGCAGCCGGGTTTCTGGGAGGAAGAGGCCCGGCCCGCCAGCCAGTGGGCCCACTAGAGGAAACTGAGGCTGGCTTCAACGATGAGGCCTTGGGCAACTTCCAGTCTAACCAAGGAGGATTCTGCTGACTCACACACCCTACTCTATGGTAGTGATTTAGTTGCTCAGTCGTGTCCAGCTTTTTGCGACCCCATGGACGTCAGGCTCCTCTGTCCAGGGGATTCTCCAGGCAAGAGTACTGGAGTGGGTTGTCATTTCCTTCTCCATCCCTACTCTATTAGCCTGAGGCATGTCCCAGCACTGAATTCTCCTTCCTTCAATTCTAGGCAGCATTCCTCAAGGACCTCCTACCCCATGGAAGATCAGGCTTTGGAGATCCTTAGCCCTTGCTCAGCCATCTTCTCCCGACAACTGTCACCTGTCCTTGTGTTTTCACAATGTTAGCTTTAATCCTACAACCGCCATTAAGCCTTTTCTACAGATTGACTCCAGAGTCAACACGACTTACTGACTTTCACTCACTCATAGATTGACTCTAAATCTTGAAACGCTATATTACTGTTTACCCTGCTGTGACTGAGAAAGAATTGGCTGCTGGGCCAAGTAAGTACTGAGGTCACATTTCTCTCCTTGGGCAGCTTTTTGCTTTTCCCAGAGTTCTGAGTTGCCTTTTATTCCTCACTTGTACCACTGGCCTTTACCACTCTTTCTGCACAAAAGATTAACAGTTTTTCTCCAGAGGCCTTCCCCAGAACCCTGATCATACTGTTTCAATATAAAGTGCCTATCAGGGAGAGCATTCTAAAATATTCATTTGATCTTATTCAAATAATACAATCAATAATGGGAGGGGTAAGAGTCAAGAGTGTAAGAAATATCACTGAGTTGATTTTTCCATATCTGAGTTCCTCGAAGTAGGGGAAACTTACCTGTGGTTCCTTGGCGTGGGAGTGGGATCTTGCTCCCTGGGGTGATGTCTAAATGGTAAAGAAAAGTGAAGTTCCAGGCCAGCTATGGGCTCTCTTGGGTTCCATTACTCAAGCCTCTCCCGAACTCTGTCCTTCGCTCCACTAGGAGGGGGAAGGGCAGTCAGGCTTCTGATCAGGTGGGAGAGGATGGGAGAACAAGAGCTAAGCCCTCCCCCATGGCTCATGAGGGAAATGGACGCACACAGGGTGTCTGAAGGAGAGGAGTAGGTTTCTACCTGGGTGAGCAACGCAGGGCTGGGGATGTTGTCAGGACCCTGCTCACAGAAAAGCAAAGAGCCAGTCAAGTGAGGATCAGCAGAAGGGGCTCCCAGGGGGTCCCCGAGTCCCAGAGTCCCTACCCACCCAGTGCTCACAGGGGTGAGCTGGCCTTGCTTGTGCTTAGTCGCTCAGTCGTGTCCAGCTCCTTGTGATCCCGCGGACTGTAGCCCACCGGCTCCTCTGTCCATGGAATTCTCCAGGCAAGAGGACTGGAGTGGTTGCCATTCCCTTCCCCAGGGGATCTTCTAGACCAGGGGATCGAATCCGAGTCTCCTGTGTCTCCTGCATTGGCAGAAGGGTTCTTTGCCTGCCAAGCCACCTTTGGGAACCAGCAGGACCCCCATCAAGCTTGCCCTGTTGTGGAGATCCCTCTGGGGGGGAAGCTGAAGTGAAATAGACATCAGAAGGGCTGCCAGAGCCATTTTCAGATAGTGGGGGCCCGGGTGGGCATCTGTAGCCCAGTCCTGCCGCCTGGCCACCCTGCCGTCCCTGGACGTTTCTTTCCCCTGCTCCCTCCAGCTCGGCTCAGGACGCTCCATCTTCCCTTCACACACAGGGCTTCCGTTTAGCCAGGCTCTGTACTGGCAGTTGTGACGGGGTCCTGGTCAGAGTACCCCTGGCCAAGGATGCTTATAACCTGGAAGGGCACAGACCAGACCCTGACGGTCCCAGTCCAGAGAGGGAAGCAGCAGATCCGGCAAGGGCTTAGGTCCTTCCACCCTGCAGATGGAAACAGAGCTGTGGCCTGAACAGCAGGGAAGGAGCCCTTTAAGGGAGATCCCAGGCGCTCCAGGCATAAGGCTCTCTGTGCGCCAAACCCTGGCAGCCTGAAGGCAAATTGGTATCCCGGCTTTGCCAGGAGTGGGCGTGGACCTAGGCCTTCCTCGCTGGGGCCAGGCTGGGGTCCCCAGGGTGCCGCCCCACTGCCCACGCACCCCACCCTCAAAGAGGCCGGGCCGGCAGATGGGCGGCCGGCCCTGGGGGTGGCGGTCGTCTGGCGGACACAGGCGCACCCACCCCGCGCCCGCCCTGGTGACAAAGCGGCCGAGAAAAGGCGCGGCCAACACCTGTCGCTCTTGGCTGGGCTGCCGCTTTTCTCTGCCGAAGCGTCTGCAGCTGCCAACTGTCGCGGGCATCAAGTTACGGGAGCCAGACGGCGGCCTCGGCCAGCCCAGCGAGGGGCGGGGGACGGAGCGGGGAGGACAGGGGCGAAAGGGAGAGGGGCCGGGGCGAACGAAAAGGGGGTGTGGGACCAGGGAAGGGCGGGTGGGCAGGGAGGGCAGGGATGGGGCAGGGAGAGCTTGGGTTGGGGACCGGGGGGTGGGGGGTGCGAACCAGATTAGGTGGGGGCGGCGGGGGAGGGAAGGCCGGGCGGCGGTGGGTATACTGAGGGGGACAGGGAGGGGGAAAGGAAGGTGAAAGGGGGGTCGGGGAGAGAAGGGGCCGAGAAGGAGATGGGAGGGCGATGAGGGCCAGGAAAGGACCCATGACCAGAGAAGGAGGTGCGAGAGATGGAGCTGTTGAGGGCTGGCCTGCGGACCCCGTCCCACTAGGATCCCCGAGCGGGCTGCAGACGGCGTCGAGACCCTGGTATCAGGACCCCCCAAGTCCTCTAGAAACGCGAGGGGGCAGGGGCTCGCTCCCACCTCTGCTGCCCTTAGGGCCCTCACCTCCCCGGGACTCTGCAGCCTCCCCAGACCGGACCTGTGGCTCCCTCCAGCTTCGGAGACCGCGGTCTTTGCTGTGGCTCTAGCCCCCAGGACCCCAGCACGCGCGCTGAAGGTGTGCCCCCTCCTGCGGCATCTTAGGTGAAGGAAGTCAAGCGCGAATGGATGGATGAACGGATGGGTGCGCTCCTGCTCGCGTGCGCAGCAGACCTGGGCGACCGGTTCAGGGTCGGAAGGGAAACGAGCGCACCCGGGGCCTCAGCCCTCGTGGTCATCGCCCTATCGGGTGCCCCCCGCCAAGGCGGGGGTCGCTCGGAGGCCCAGCGGGGCTTCCCCCCCGCCCCCAGTCCCCGGCCGCAGGCCCCGCCCCGCCAGCTGCTGGCAGACCCGGCGGCGGGGCCGGACAAAGCGGGCCTCTGCCATTGGCCCGCACAGGCGGTTGGCGTATTGAGATGCAAACAAGGCGCTATAAAAGGGGCGGGCTCGGCGGCAGGCGCGAGGACGCCGCGGAAGACGAGAGGGGCCGAGGGCGGCGGCCGCGAGGTCCGCTGCGAGGGGCGCGCGCGCTCGCTGCGCTCGCCCGGCTGCCGGCGGTGCGCGTCATGGCTCCGCTCCTGGCGCCGGGCCGGGCCCGCGCGGGCCGGGAGGATGAGGACGGCTGCGAGGCGCGCGGGGACCGCAAGGTGCTGGCTGTATCCGCGGGTGGGCGAAGGAGCAGGGGCCGGGGGCGGGGGCCACGCAGGGCCCGGACTCAGCTGCTCGCTTCCCGCAGGCCCGGAAGCCCCTGGTGGAGAAGAAGCGGCGTGCGCGGATCAACGAGAGCCTGCAGGAGCTGCGGCTGCTGCTGGCGGGCGCCGAGGTGAGGCCAGCGGGGTCGGGGGTGGGGTGCGCCCAGGGGCTGCGGGCCGGAGGGCTGGCCTCGCCTCACCTCCCCTCCCCGGCTGCGCAGGTGCAGGCCAAGCTGGAGAACGCCGAGGTGCTGGAGCTCACGGTGCGGCGCGTGCAGGGCGCGCTGCGGGGCCGGGCGCGCGGTGAGTGGCGACCCGGCGCGCGGCGGGCGGGGAGCGCGGGGCGGCTCCGCCGAGGACTTCCTCGGCCCGGCCTTCTGGGTGAGCCTCGTCCCCGCTGGCCGGGCGGGCCGGGCCACAGCGGTCGCCGCTCACTGGACCGGCGCGGCTCTCTCCTTCCCATTCTCCGAGCACAGAGCGCGAGCAGCTGCAAGCGGAAGCCAGCGAGCGCTTCGCCGCCGGCTACATCCAGTGCATGCACGAAGTGCACACGTTCGTGTCCACGTGCCAGGCCATCGACGCTACCGTCGCTGCCGAGCTCCTGAACCACCTGCTCGAGTCCATGCCGCTGCGTGAGGGCAGCAGCTTCCGCGATCTGCTGGGGGACGCCCTGTCCGCGCCGCCCGCAGCCCTGGGGCGGAGCAACCGGCTCGTAGGAGGCGCCCTGGAGTCCCCGCTTCCCAGTCCCCGGGGCTCCGGGGACGACCAGTCCTCAGACCTGGAGGAGGTCCCCGAGGCTGAACTGAGCCGGGCCCCGCCTGCCGAGGGGCCGGACTCGGTGCCCGCAGCCCTGGGCAGCCTGACCGCTGCCCGCTTGGCCCAGAGTGTCTGGAGGCCTTGGTGACCAATGCCAACCTGGGGTCTGCGGGGTGGGCCCTGCCTTCCCAGGTTCCATTCCCTCTCCCCGAGGGTCCAGATGTGGCAGGCAGGGTTCTGGATATTTCCTGGTACTGCTGCGCAGTCCCGCATAACCAATCCAGCCA
>ML664209.1:1453501-1472981 GCA_007570785.1 Antilocapra americana
CGTTTCTTGAAGGAGGAATGTTTATGCATTCCCCTACCCCAGCCCTCCTGTGGGTGGAGGGAGGGAGCTACAGGTGGGAGGAGGAATCTTATAGGGCTTCCAGGGTTGTCTGGGCTTCGCCTGCCCCAGACTTCTCAGGCGCCCTGTAGGTTCCGGGGGCAGAGGTGACGGAATGGAGCTGAGCCTCTCCTGGGTGCTGGGCACTAGTGTCCTGGCAGAAGGAGACCTCAGCCCTGGCAGCCCTGGCCGTTCAGCCAGGACACCCGGGAGGTGTTCTGCAGGACTGCCCAGAGCTGCCACAGAGAAGCACAACTCTCTGTATGTCTTGCATTTAGCACTCTTGAGCTTGTGTATTAGGTTGCCATCAATGGTTCCAATTGTGTTAAATAAAGGATTCTGGAGAGGTAGTTACCCTTCTGAAGAATTGCTGAATGCTGTGGTGTCATTAAGGTGTCAGTCAAATGCATAAATACAATGCCAAGCACACTTTCCTCATATCTAATGCCGTTGAGTGGTTTTAAAACTTCTCACTGTGACAAAGAAGTGTAGAGGCAGTGCTGATGGACGCCCCATGGTACATCTCAGGATGGACAGTGCTTCCACCTTGCTATGGCCAGGCCATTCCAGGTGGGTTTCCCCTGCAGGTCCTTGGACCTGGCCTGCTCTCCCTGGGAACTGTGTGTATTCTGGTGATAGAAACTTGCATGGAGTTTGTCTCCAGAGTCACAAAGGAGAAGGGGAAACGGCTGGTTCCCAGACCATTCTCTTGTTTGTGAACTTCCGGGGAATAAAACTGATGCCTGACTGCTAGCCACGTGGTGTGGAAGTTTCTTTCAGAAGCCTGTTGTAGGGTCCATGAGTGTGGTGCAGACGCCTGTCCACTTAGGTGATTACTTTTCTCCACTGAAGAGCGAGCTTCCCCATTGTCGGTGACCTCAGGGACACAGAGACCCACCCAGTTCATGGCCCAGGCAATTTGGACTTCAGGCCAAATTGAGCCCAGGAAGTCAGCAACCCTAGAAGGCAGCATACAGGCAGCTGGGGTGTAGGGAGCCCACCCTGTTGGGCTGGGTCAGGGCTTGCAGGTCATGCAGTCAGCTGATCACAGTCCCTGCTACAAGGAGCCCAGTCCCCACATCTGCTCCAGAACCCCCAGCTTATTCTTGTTCTCTTAGGGTTGGCAGTGCCCAGGCCTAGTCAGGGGGTGACAGTTTAGGATTCATACCTAGGTCTCCTCTCCACTGTGTACCTTTGCTTTAAAACGTCTCTCCCTGGAGGTTCCCTGGTGGTCCAGTGAGTGGTTAAGACTCTGTGCTTGCAACTCTGGGGGCATGGGTTCAATCCTTGGTTGGGGAACTAAGATCACACATGATGTGTGTAGTCAATAATTAAAATCAGTTCAGTCGCTCAGTCATGTCCGACTTTGTGACCCCATGGACTGCAGCACTCCAGGCTTCCCTGTCCATCACCAACTCCAGGAGTTTACCCAAACTCATGTCCATTGAGTTGGTGATGCCATCCAACCATCTCATCCTCTGTTGTCCCCTTCTGCCTTCAATCTTTCCCAGCATCAGGGTCTTTTCCAAGGAGTCAGTTCTTCGCATCAGGGGGCCAGAGTATTGGAGCTTCAGCTTCAGCATCAGTCCTTCCAATGAATATTCAGGACTGATTTCCTTTAGGATAGACTGGTTGGATCTCCTTGCAGTCCAAGGGACTCTCAAGAGTCTTCTCCAACACCACAATTCAAAAGCATCAATTCTTCAGCTCCTAACTTCCTTTACAGTCCAACTCTCACATCCATATATGACCACTGGAAAAACCATAGCTTTGACTAGAAGGACCTTTGTTGGCAAAATAATTTCTCTGCTTTTAAATATGCTGTCTAGGTTGGTCGAAACTTTTCTTCCAAGGACTAAGCATATTTTAATTTCATGACTGCAGTCACCATCTGCAGTGATTTTGAAGCCCCCACAAAATAAAGTCTGGCACTGTTTCCCCATCTATTTGCCATGAAGTGATGGGACCAGATGCCATGATCTTAATTTTCTGAATGTTGAATTCAGAAATGTTCCTGTCACGCCTGCCCAATAAGCCCATCTGGTCCATTTGGTTACATCCAAGTGCCCTCGAGGTCAAGTCCATTTCCATCCTGTTGGTCTCCATGCATCATCCTGTCTACTCAGTGTTGACATTTAGCCATGAGATGGTCATCGTAAACCACCGCCAAAGAACAACTGATTTTCGCCCCTCCCTCCCCCGCCGAAAGGCGTTCCGAGGCGCCCCGCTGTCGGACGCTGGAGCTCAGAGATATTCGAAGGCCCTGGAGGCGCTCGGAGATATTTCGGAAGCACCCGGAGGCGCTCGGAGGCACTCGGAGGTACTCGGATAGAACCCGGAGGCGCTCGGCGATATTCGGGAAGCACCCGGAGGCGCTCGGACACTTTCGGAGCTTTTGGAGGAGACTTGCTCTTGGCCACGCCCCTCGGGCTCACGCGGTGAGTTCTGGAAAATGTAGTTCCAGCCCTATGATCTTCCTTTCCCCGAGGACCCTTCAGGCAGTGTCAGAACTACGACTCCCAGGGGCCTCTGCGGCCTGGAGGCCCCGCCCCGCGCTGCCTCGAGATCCGAGCCTGTCGCCCACAGCTTCCCGACGGAGCCAACGGCGCCCGGGCGTCTCGCGCCGTCGGTTAAGCGGCTCTGCGGTCCGCAGAGGTTGGGCTGCGCTCCCTTCCTCATCCCCGAGACCAGGAAAGGGAGCGATGAAGGCGCCGGCTCCACCTCAGGCTGCCGACCGCCTCGGGCCGCCCGGAGACCCGGCCGTCGGGAGTATTAAAAGCGCCCGGCCTCTCGGAAGGTGCGGCCGAAGGCGACGGCGGCCGGGGTGAGGAAGAAGGGGGTTGCGCCGGGCTGAGACAGGGAAGCAGGTCTCTCGAGAAGGAAGGAGGGCTCCTACGGACCGCTTAGCGAGCTCCCGGCGGCTCCGCCCGCCGTGCGCTCCGCGAGCGCCGGGAGCACTTGCAGCGCTCGCCGGGACTGACCGGAGCCAGCGCCTCGCCGTCGAGCAGCCGGACAGACAGGAGCCCCCGGAGGCCCCGGGCCTCTGGAGTGCACCCCGCAGGTCGACGGCGGCGGGGCTTGGCCGAAAGGCAGCCGGAGGCGTGCAGAGCTCGTCGGGTTATGACAGACAGTCCCCGGGCGTGGGTCTGAAAGGAGGAGGGGTAAGACTTCAAAAACCGATGACCCAGAGCCTTTTAGCTCCTCTTGGGAGCGCCCAGGCTTTTTTTGCTCTTCCATCCCGGTATAAAATGTTGCCCACCCGCCCCCACCCCACCCCGAAGGTGGTAACTCTGGCCATGTCTGTTCTGCTCCTGGCTGTTGTCATTCTGCCCCAGGCACCATCTCCCGCTCCCCGCCAGATCGCGCCCCTCCTCAACCTGAGGAAATTGTGTATGTCTCTTAGACATCTCAGTCAATAGCCAGGCCATGGGCTCTGTCACCCCTTACAGCTCCATCCCAGGAAACTTGTTCAGACTTCCTCAGGGTCTCTCCTAGTTAACTGTCTGTTTCCTTCACAGTCAGGTTTCTTGAGAATAGTCTCCCTTCTTAAACTTTCTTCATTTCCTCACCTGCTTGCCCCTAACAAAATTTCACCGTTTTCCGTTTCCCACCATTCTCCTGGAAACTTCTGGCACACTCTGGCGCAGTCCTGTTAGAGCATCCGACCCTGTCAAGAATGTCATTCTTCGGACACTGTTCTCTGTCTAGTCTTCTCGCTTCCTCTTCGCCTGTTCCTTCTCAAGTTGTAGCCAGGGCTCTTCTCTGCAGCCCACATCTTCCTCGGACTTACTGCTCCACAGTCTCCCCGGCTTCTGCCAGTCCTCTCTGGCTCTCCGATCACATGGGGTCACAAAGAGACACGACTGAGCGACTAAGCACAGCGCACAGAATTCTAGTGGCTGAAGTTCCTTCTCAAGCTTATACTGTAATGAGGGAGACTGGAAATACATGCTCTGGCGGATGGTGTGTTCATGCCAAGAAAAATTATAAGTCAGGTCATGACAGGGCGTTACAGTGAGGAAGCAGGGTGAGGATTTCAGTAAGTTGATTGTAGAGATGACCCCTCTGTCTAGGTTGTGTTTTGAGCAGAGAATGGATGATGTCCGTGGATGGGGACAAAAGCCAGTGGCTATCCTGGGAAGGACTGGGTTAGGGTTCAAATGGCCTTAACAATAGCACCAGCCTTGCTTTGCGCATGAAGTGCGACCATGGGAGCAAAGAAAGAAAGTGAAGTTGCTCAGTCGTGTCCGACTCTTTGCGACCCCATGGACTGTAACCTCCCAGCGTCCTCCGTCCATGGGATTTTCCAGGCAAGAGTACTGGAATGGGTAGCCATTTCCTTCAGGGGATCTTCCCAACCCAGGGGTCAAACCCGAGTCTTCCTCATTGCAGGCAGACGCTTTACCATCTGAGCCAGCAGGGAAGCCTGGGTGGGAACAAAGCCTTTCCAAATCCTCTTTCTGTGCCCCCTTACCCCTCTACCCCTCCCTCTATTTCTGCCGCCTCCATTCTTTCTTTACTGCCTTTTATGTCCTCCTCTTCCCTCTCGTCCTCCCCATTCTTCGGACTCGCCGGCCTCGCCTCCGCGCTTGTCTCTCCTGCAGCCTTCCTTCTCCCAGCGTGGGTGGGCTTGGCTGGGGGCAGCTGTGCGCCTCCAGGCCGCGTGACGCCCCCTCCCTGCCCCTTCGCCACAGGCTCTGAGCGCCTAGCTTCCCGGGAAGGCGTCCCGGCTGCCGCAGTCCCCCTGCACAGCTGGCTTCAGGGGCGCACTGAGGACACCTGCCGACTACCCAGGTGAGCCCCGGGGAGGCACAGTGGTCTGCACCTGTTTTCCCCGCTGCGCACAGACCAGCTTGCTGGTCCTGCCTCGGATGGGTAAGCAGGGGCCACCCGGTGGACACCGCTGAGGGGCAGTGGAGCCCGTAGTGCAGGAGCGCAGGCTCAGCCGGGCATGCTGGGCCCAGGTCAGGAGGGAGAAGTGCGCTTCTCGTGCCAGCTGGCACGTGGGCACAGATGGGACCCTCACCACTGCAGGTGGGCTGAGAGCCCAGAAGCCCCGGCAAACCCAGCTCTGCACGTTTTCCCATAGACTTCCCCCTGTGGACCCAGTCTGTAGCAGGGCCTCCCCACTAGGCCCCTCCGCAGGCCTAGCAGGGCCTGAGGTGGAGGGGCAGGAGGCACCGCCTGCTTTGGGGAAACAGAGCGAGTCTCAGGGGGGCAGCCTTGCACCCTGTGAGCAAGAGGAGGGGCAGATGATCGTACCACCTGCGGGGGAGCGGGCCTTGCCCTTAAGGAAATGTGATTTTAGAGGAGCAGACACTTCTTGAGCATTAGTGTCTGAGAAACAAAGGCCATGGGAGAACAGGAGAGCTGGGATTTGAGAAAAGGTGCAGTGGCCTCCGACAGCAGGCTCCTGCAGGAAGGCTTCCTGGAGGTGGCGGCCTGGGAGCTCTGAAGGATGGGCCGAGGAGGACTTTCCTGTGGGAACCTGGTCCCCATGGCTGGAAAACCAGGAGGGTCTGAGGAAGAGGGACCGGAATAGAGCCCAGGGGCCCCTCCCGTGGGAGGGTGGGCTTGGGGGCACCCTCCTGGAGCATCCTCGCCTCCCTCCTGCCTCCTGTCAGCCTCCCTGCATCACCTCTCCTCCCTGGCAGTTGGACCTGGAAGGCTGGGCAGACTCCCACGAGGTCCAGTTCCCACGCACCCCCTGGCTTCCCTGGGTCCTGGAGCAGGAGGACGAGACAGCAGTCTGCTGTCCCAGCGCGTGGCAGTGCCACGCACATCTGTTACCTCAGTTTCTGGGGGTCAGGGACCCAGCCACGATGGGCAGGGCCTTCTGCCTGGAGGTCTCGTGAGGCTCCACCCGGGCGGTCGGCGGGGACTTGGCCTGCGCACAGGCTCCACCTGGAGGGTCCAGGCTCACTCAGCGTCATTGGCAGGATTCGGTTCCTCACGAGCTACTAGGGGAGCGCCATCCTTTTCTGCATTTTGCCGGAGGGTTCACTCTGTTCTTGGCCACGTGGGCCTCTTCAGAGCGCACCTCCCGACCAGGAGGGCAGTAGGCGTCTGGTGGAGCCGGCTCAGCGTCTGATGGAGCCAGCAAGGATTGCCCGTGGGGGTGGACAGGCTCCCGTGACCTCCCTCTGCACTGGCAGCTTGTCCCTCTGTGCTGTTAGATTCAGCTCACCCCGGGGAGGGGCCTCGCAGGGGGCTCGTCCAGTGGGGCCTACTGCGGGCCACACCCCAGCCCCACTCTGTGCTCCTCCTACCGTCCCCCAGGCCTGGGTCTCCAGAGATGGTAATACTGTGTCCAGCGTGACAATTTTGTGTTTTTCTTTCATTTTAGAAACTGTAGCCTGAGCCGTCCCACCCTGAGATGTACCCAGAGAGTTGTAGGGTGCACTGTGGACACTGTTCTGTCCACTCTGCCTCTGCATCAGCCCTCCCAGGACCTCTGCTTACTAGGCTTTCCCGCTTCCTTGTTTGCATTTTTATCAGAGCAGGATCAGGCCCCCAGTCTCCGGGGAGTGGAGGAGCAACAGGGGAAATCTTGAGAAGGAAGTGTAGGGCCCGTGAAGCTCTCACAGGGACCCCTACAGGCCACACAGTCAAGGCTTGAACCACAGCTAAATCTTGGTGTTGGTGAGAGCCTGGGAAGAGCTGCCGCGGTCAGTCCTGGTTGCCCCTGGTGTGCCAGGAGGCCGAGCCGGAGGGGCTGAGCGAGGCAGGGCAGCCCCCAGGTGCACGGTATCCCACCATGATGCTGCAGCCCCCCAGGCCCTGTCTGGTGTCCCTTGCCCAGGGCCCACTGGGAGCTGGCACCTTTGGTTGCTCTTCTGTTTGTGGACTGTGTAATAAACGGAACCTAAAAGGGATTGGCTCTTTCTTTACCGGCAAACCTGCCAACCTTGGCTGCCTGGGCTTGACAAGATGGAAGGAAGGGGAAGGGAGGCCGGGAAGAAGGAGCCCAGGTGCTGCCCCACACCACCCCTCCCCTGGGCTGGCGCCAGGCCCTGCTTTCTGGTCCTGCTTTTCCTCCCAGGCTCCAACCAGCCCCCCAGGGTTTGACCAGTCCACTCTGGGGACACTGTGCCCCAGCCCTGTCCCCGGGAGACACACGAGGAAGGGGAGCCGGGCTCACTCCAGACCGGAGCACCCCTCAGGTGGGCGAGCACTGAGAGCAAGCAGAGAGGACTCAGCCCCCTTTTCCTCGACACTTTGTGGAAATTTGCAAACAAAGTGGAAGGGATTTTTCACTACACACCTGCACACCCACTGCCGGTGGTCCCACTCAGCGTTTTACGAGACTATTACATCTAGGCAACCATCCTTTGATTTTTGATGCATTCAAAATCAATTTTAGCCTAAAGTGTGCTTGCCCCTACATACTTGAGCGTGTACATTAACTAGAGTTCAGAACTGATAGTCTTTTCATACAAAACAATGAAATGCCCAGCCTGTAAGTGAACATTCACACTCTTGACAAGTGTACGCATTTTTGTAACTCAGACCCTTATCGAGATACTGAGTGTTCCCATCACCCCAGAAAGTTCCCTCATGCCCCTTGCTGCTTGACCCCCAGTCCACTCAGAGGCAACCACTCAGTAACCTGCCTTGTGATACTGGTCCAAAGGTACAAAGTGAAGTCGCTCAATTGTGTCTGACTCTTTGTGACCCCATGGACTGTAACTCACCAGTCTCCTCCATCCATGGAATTTTCCAGGCAAGAGTACTGGTTGCCATTTCCTTCTCCAGAGGATCTTTCTGACCCAGGGACTGAACCCAGGTATTCCACATTACAGGCAGATGCTTTACCATCTGAGCCACTACAAATTGCATGTAATACTGGAGCTGAAAGCAAAAGGGAATTATTTTTTTAATGGCTAATAATTTTTTTCCAGAACACCAAAGTAGGTAAAAACCTGTTGAAAAATGAAAAGTAGATACATCAAAATAGTTTCATTCTTTTATTTATACAAAAACCAACTGATAATCTTGCTTTCCTGGTTTTAATAGAGACGAACTCATCAATTTTCCCAAAGTCTACTACTTACCTTGTTTTTAAAGGAGAGAATTGCCATGCTAATTTCTTTTGATGAAGTGATCTTAATTTTTCGTTTACTGCAGCTTACTGAAATGTCTCACAGGATGCCGTGGTGACTGGGAATGCTAACAGCCTTCTCAAGGCCATGTCCATGTTGGAAAGGATTGCGCTAAGCAAATCTGTGAATCCGCCTCAGAAGATGCAAACACTGTTTTATAAATAACTGACAGTGCATGCTGCTTAACACTGTATCAGAGCTTAGGATATTTGAGTCAAGTAAGTGGCTGCTTTGTGTAAGAGGTATCCATAGAAAACCTTACTCAGTTAAAAATTCAAAATGTAAAGACACTTTAACTTTTCATATAATCATTTAAAATGTGAAATTAAGGCATCTATAATTTCTTTAATTTCCATTTGATATACAGTTTTATAAAAATTGACACTCATCTAGTGATTCATTTCCAATTTTTATACTTCCATTTTAAAATTCAAGTGCAGCATTGATGACATAGTTGGGAGCATAGCTGCCTTCCATAAAGTTCAAGCAGCAGGCCATATCTTTTGTTAAGGTTTCACATTAAGCAAACATTCAAAGTTTCTGTTATTTGTTGTAAGCAAAGGTACAGGCCTTCTGCTAGGCATACAACTTAATGGATAGTCTTTTTTAATTGTATAGACATTAACTTTTACATTTGGTTTAGAGTAACAACCTACACAGATAGATTGTATAAAATCATGCATTTACGCCAAGATGCTTGTATTTTTCATTTAATATATATTTCAGTGTAAGTGCCTTTGTATTTGAAATACCTTGTTTACATTTAATCTTGATCCTCATGGGGTATCTGGATGTGTTTTTAATGTAGGTTTTAGAACAGACATAAGAATATCCCATCTGCGCATCCATTTTTAAAACTTCACACACAAAATATATATGTATATTATATCTATCCATATACATATATATAAATGCTAGAAAATGGTTAACATTTTATTTCCCAGGGGCAGCATTTTTGCATATTGTTATGAGCTGAGGAAGCACAAATTTGGCATAAATGTATTTGGGGGAAAATGTCTGATAAACTCTTGTATAACATGCTATATTTCTCTATTGGACTATACCTGGCCCCAGGCATTGTAAATTTTATTTCCTACCTCTAATTTCACAAGCTAGACTTAGAAAGTTTCATTGTTCATTTCAATGAAGTCGGTACAACTTATGTTATTGTTATGACGTTGTTCTTAATGTGAGCAGACCTCATGGTTAGACATGCTTGTTCACAATTGGTTACATCTTGTGGACAAACAAAAAAAAAGTACGTGCTCCATTTTTTATGGTATTTCAGAACTCGTGATTTGCTTGTAGCATGATATACTTATTTGAATTTTATTAGACCAGGCACACAGATTTCCAATAATTTCTTGTGATTCTTTTACGATTTAAATTGTTTTCTTCAAAGTGTAACATCTAAAACCACTCAATATATTGTGATTTTTGTTTTTTTGACTTTGTCATCTTCTGCAAAACATCATCTATCAAACTGTCAGTTTGAATGTTTTTCAAAAACACTTCCCATTTTAGACAGCATCACAATGAGACATCAAATTTTCAAGATCACAGCTTCTGTTTAAATTTTTCTAATATTTGAAACCTTTTTGATGGTTATAAAAATTTGATTCTGTTGTATTATTGTGGGGAAATATGCACGAAAAAGACACTTCTTGTGAATAAATGAACCAGTCACAGTGAATTTACTTGCCATTATAATAGTAAAAAAATAATATATATATATATTTGGAAGAATCTTTGGCCATCATGTGAAACAGATTCTTTAGCTTCTCTAAAATATACTCTTTTCCTTTGTTGGGTCTGTGTTGTATTAAAATCATTTTTATTTTATCACAAAGTAGCAACCATAAAGCAAAACTATTAAAAATGTATTTCAAAATGGCATCTTCTTAACTTTTGCTCACACTCACAAGTATCTGAAATGTCTAGTACTTCTCTTTATTTCCCAAATAAGAATCTTTAACTCTGAATTTGATGGTAGTTCTGTTCTAATAATGTCAGTGTTAGGAACCCTCATTTTTAGTCGCTGGAATACTGTTTTTCTAGGCCACTTTATACTTGTCCCCTATGATTTTGATACATTTCTGCATGTATTTTTCTTCTTTTCCAGAGTATTACACCATTTGACTTTGTAGATACTACAGATACCATATTTGTCTAAAACAATTTAGTATACATTTAAAACATGTATTTAATGAATTATGTAATTATTACAAATGTAATATTTAAATTATGTTAATTAATACAAATTTTAATATTTCACAGGTAGGTATACGTAAAGTTTTGTTTCAAAAATAGAGAAATCAATTGCTGTTTGGAATATAAAATTCTATAGTCACTGTGAAAAACAATTTGATAAGTTTACAAAAAGTTATACGAAAACTACTTTATGACCTAGCAAGTCCACTCCTATGCAAAAACCCAAAATAATTGAAAATAGGGACTCAAACCAATTCAGTTCAGTTCAGTCGCTCAGTTGTTTCTGACTCTTTGCGACCCCATGGACTGCAGCACACCAGGCCTCCCTGTCCATCACTAACTCCTGGAGCCTGCTCAAACTCATGTCCATCAGGTCGGTGTTGCCATCCAATATCTCATCCTCTGTTGTCCCCTTCTCCTCCTGCCTTCAGTCTTTCCCAGCATCAGGGTCTTTTCAAAAATGAGTCAGTTCTTCCCCTCATGTGGCCAAAGCATTGGAGTTTCAGCTTCAACATCAGTCTTTCCGATGAATATTCAGGACTGATCTTTAGGATGGACTGGTTGGATCTCCTTGCAGTCCAAGGGACTCTCAAGAGTCTTCCCCAACACCACAGTTCAGAAGCACCAGTTCTTTGGCAAACTGACCTATATGGGAAAAGAATCTTAAAAAGAGTGGATGTATGTACATGTATGGCTGATTCACTTTGCTGTACAGCAGAAACTATACAACACTCTAAATCAATTACACTCCAAAAATGTTTTTAAAACCCACAGAAATTAATTACTAAAAATAGTAGAAAATTATGTACCCAATGGAGATAAAGTAGTAAAGACCTTTTTTTATATAAGAAGTAAATAATGATGACCTATTTTTTAAGCTATTTCTCATAGTATTAAGTGAACAGAGCATGAAAGTTTCCTAGTTAATCTATTTTTCTAGTTAAAAAATTTCAGAAAATGTTTGACCAAGTCTCACTTATGGAAAGTCAAATTATATTCACAAATAAAATTGCTATTGCTCACCTAAATGTCCATGTTGAGGGTCTTGCAATTAGAAGACTTGAAGCCAGGAGGGCAATGGACTGAGTCGTGTTTTTACAGATTTCTCTCCTTTTCTGGAAAGTCAGGAGGGCAAGGAGTCTAAGAGAGAGAAGACAATCTCATTCATCTAGGAAAGAGATAGCAGGGCTTGGTGTGTGATCATGGCAGCAGAAATGGGATGTCCAAGTTTTCCCAGTAGGACAGGCAAGACCTTCCACTGAACTGGACGTGGGGGTGAAAGAAGGTAGGAATGGATGACACCTAGGTTTTGGTAGGAGCCTCTGGGTGGATGGTGAGATGAAAAATACTGGGGAGAACAAGTTTTGGGGAAAAGAGCAAGAGTTTTGTTTGGCATATGTTCAATCTGAGATGTCTGTTAGCCATCCAGGTGGGGATGGTGAGCAGATGGCTGGGGATGTATGTATGTACGCAGAGTTCGGAGAGGAGGTAAGCACAAGAGTCCTGCATGGACGGGTCATCAGAATATTGGGGTCTTTAAAGCCACAGAATGAATGAAGATGAAGTCAGAAGACAGGAAACTGAAGAGAAGAGAGGGCCAGGCCCTTGGGCACCCCAACATTCAGATCAAGAGAAGCCAGTAAGTTGAATCTGAAAAAAGGGGGTCTCAGAGTGGGCCACGTTTCCTTTCTAACGTGGAGTGGTGGGATTACAAGGCCTCTGGGGCTCTTTCTGCCCTAATAACAGGAGTCTATAGTTCTGAGTGGCTACAGATTGAAGATGGTGCGGGGGGTCGGGGAGAGTGGGTCAGTAGAGGAAGGAGAGGCTGCACCCACCCATCACCATGTGGGAAGGCTGAGATTTTGCTAATGGTAAAAATGTCTATGATCCCTGCATCGAGCTTCACTCTCCTTCTTGGCATTCAGAACCCTTATGAAGTAATCCCAAGTTAGCTGTCCCACGTGCCAACCCAAGTCCTCTCTACCCCTTTTGGAGGCCTGGTGGCCCCACACCCATGCCTTCCAGTTCTGCCCTTTGCCCACAGGGAATTTATTTTGGCATCTTAACATCACACCCAGTTTTCAAAGAAGACTTTTCACTCTGGCTAGAGGATATAGGAACTATTCCTGGCCCCATATGAACTGCAAGAATGCAGCAATAATAATTACACAACTGTTATTCAAGCTTGTTTTGTGCGCTGTGAGATAGGACTAGAAAAAACAAGACAAACAATGGTTCTGTCCTCCGTGGCGATGGGGAAAGGTAATAGCAGCTTTTCCTTCCTGGTCGCTGCTGCTTCAGCCTTAGGTAGACTTCTCACACAACTGCTATTCAGTTCGCACCTGAAGACTCAAGGGACACCTTCTGCAGTCCTGCCCATCACCAATATTATTTTCCTCACAAAGCTGTTGAGAAACCAGTGCCCGGGCCCAGACAGGCACACGGTGTCCTCAGTTCTCTGCCCCCCTCCCACTTTGCTTTGGCTGTACTATGCGCCAGACACCTGGGATCTTAGTTCCTTGACCAGGAGTCGAACCCACATCCTCTTTAATTAATGAATTAATTTGGTTGCATCAGGTCTTAGTTTCAGCGTACGAGATCTTCACCGCACCATCTTTCGTTGGGGCACATGGCCACTCTAGTTGCAGGGTGTGGGCTTAGTTACCTAACCAGGGATTGCAAGGTGGAATCTTACTAGGCACCGGATGATCAGGGAGGTCCCTGACCCCTTTCTGAAAGGACGTGTTTCACAAAAAAAAAAAAAAAAAGCACTGTCAATTAAATTTGCGCAGTGTGAGAGATTTTCTGACACTCAAATTTCCCCAAACCAGAGTTGCTACAAAATTCCTTTCCCCATTGCCACAGAATACAGATGGTTTATTTGTCATTTTCTCCCTTTTCCAGTCCTTTCTCACAGTGCACAAAACAAGGCTGAATAACAAGGTTGTTCAGTTAACATTGCAGCCTCCTGTAGACCCCAAACCTGGCAGTTTACGACAACCTCTTCATCTGTGCTTGGCCTGGCCCTGCTTGCTTCAGACCTGTCACTCAGGTGCAGCTGGAACTTCCAACATTTTTCCTGGACGTTTTCCATGCCAGAGCCATCAGCTCACTGGGCACAGTCTTCTATTTCCTACATTATTGCAGGCAACAGTTCTGCTAAGCTTCCCATCCGTGTTTAACGGTAATTTTTGCTCCATCTTGCAGCAGCATTTTTCTCACTTTGAGCATCAGCCACAGCCTGCGGCCCATCAGGGTTCCACCAGGAGTCTTCTCAGCTCCTTCCAGGACTGCTGCCCAGTCCCAGGACAGTACTGTACGTTTTGAGTTCTTGGTGTATTAACACCCCACTCTGGGTACGAAATTGCTCTTCATGCTACTACTGTTGTGTAAGAAGTCACCCCAAACTTAGCAGCTTAAAAAACTTGTTTTGCTGGAGAGGGTGTAGAGAAAAGGAGCCCCCCCCTACACTGTTGGTGCAGATGTAAACCGGTGCAGCCACTATGGAAAACAGAATGGAAGTTCCTTTAAAAACTAAAACTAGAACTACCATACAGTCCAGCATTCCCACTCCTGGGCATAAATCTGGAAAATAGGAACATTCAAATGAAAAAAGATACATGCATCCCAGCACTCACAACAGCACTGTTTATAATAGCTGAGATGTGGAAACAACCCAAGTGCCCATCAACTGATGATCTGCTTAAGAAGATGTGGAATATATACACAATGGAATATTACTCAGCCATAAAAAAGAATGACGTATTGCCATTTGCAGATGGGCCTAGAGAGTATTATACTTGGTGCGTGTGAGTGTGCTTAGTCACTTCAGTCATGTCCGTCTCTTTGTGATCCTATGGACTGTAGCCTGCCAGGCTCCTCTGTCCATGGGAGTCTCCAGGCAAGAACACTGGAGTGGCTTGTCATGCCCCCCTCCAGGGGATTTTCCCAGCCCAGGGATCGAACTCGAATCTCCTGTGTCTCCTGCATTGGTTGGCAGGCGGTTTCTTTACCACTAGTGACACTTGGAAGACCCATTATACTTAGTGAATTAACTCAAATGACTTACTTTCTTAGTGAAGAAAGACAAATATTAAATATCACTTATGTGTAAAGCCTAAAAAATAATACATATGAATCTATATACAAAACAAAAACAAACACACAGATGTAGAAAACAAACATGGTTACCAAAGGGGAAAAGAAGGGGGGAGGGATAAATTAGCAGTATGGGATTAGTTTGTATCTACAAACTACTATACATAAGATAGATAAGCAACAAAGATTTACTGCATAACGGAGTTAATTGAGTGTCTTGTAATAACCTATAATGGAAAATAATCTGAAAACTTCCTCTACATATATATGTTCAAACTACCACACAACTGCATTCATTTCACATGCTAGCAAGTTAATGCTCAAAATTCTTGAAGCTAGGCTTCAACAATATGCAAACTGCGAACTTTCTGATGTACAAGCTGAATTTAGAAAAGGCAGAGGAACCAGAGATCAAATTGCCAACATCCACTGGATCCTAGAAAAAGCAAAGGAATTCCAGAAAAACATCTACTTCTGCATCATTGACTATGCTAAAGCCTTTGTGTAGATCACAACAAACTGGAAAATTCTTCAAGAGTTGGGAATACCAGACCACCTTACCTGCCTCCTAAGAAACCTGTATGCAGGTCAAGAAGCAAAAGTTAGACTAGGACATGGAAAAATGGATGGATTCCAAACTGGGAAAAGAGTACATCAAGGCTGTATATTGTCACTCTGCTTGTTTAACTTATATGCAGAGAACATCATGTGAAATGCTGGGCTGGATGAAGCTCAAGATATAATCAAGATTGCCGGGAGAAACAGCAATAACCTCAGATATGCAGATGACACCACTGTTATGTCACAAAGTTAAGAGGAACTAAAGAGCTTCTTGATGAAGTTGAAAGAGGAGAGTGGAAAAAGCTGGCTTAAAACTCAACATTCAAAAAACTAAGATCATGGCATCTGGTCTCATCCGTTCATGGCAAATAGCTGGGGAAAAAATGGAAACAGTGGCAGACTTTATTTGGGGGGCTCCAAAATCACTGCAGATGGCGACTGCAGCCATGAAATTAAAAGATGCTTGCTCCTTGGAAGAAAAATGACCAACCTAGAAAGCATATTAAAAAGCAGAGATGTCATTTTGCCAAAAAGTTCTGTATAGTCAAAGCTATGGTTTCTCCAGTAGTCCTATACAGATGTGAGAGTTGGACCATAAAGAAAGCTGAGCACCGAAGAATTGATGCTTTCAAATTGTGGTGCTGGAGAAGACTCTTCAGAGTCCCTTGGACAGCAAGGAAATCAAACCAGTCAATCCTAAAGGAAATCAATCCTGAATACTCTATGGAAGGACTGATGCTGAAGCTGAAGCTCCAACACTTTGGCCACCTGATGCAAAGAGCTGACTCATTGGAAAAGACCCTGATGCTGGGAAAGACTGAAGGCAGGAGGAGAAGGGGACAACAGAGGATGAGATGGTTGGATGGCATCATGGACTCCAATGGACATGAGTTTGAGTAAATTCTGGGAGATACTGATGGACAGGGAAGCCTGGTGTGCTACAGTCCATGGGGTCACAGTCAGACACAACTGAGTGACTGAACAACAACACGTATATGTGTGTGTGTGTGTATATATATATATATATGAAACTGAATCACTTAGCAAAGTGAAACTAATGCATTCTTATCAAATCAACTATACTTCACTTAAAAAAAAAGAAACCTTATTTAGCTTGTGATTTTTGTGGGTCAGAATTCATAAAGGGCTTAGCTGGGCAGTCCTTGCTCATGGTCTCTCATAAGGTTGTAATCAGATGTTGGCTGGGGCTCAGAATCCTAGTGTGAGGGTTCCCCTGGGATGGGTGTCCAAGATGACTCACTGAACTTGGCTGGCATCACTGCTGGCTGTTGGTCATGCCAGCTCATCAGGGGCATTGTTGAATGTAGTGCTGCGTGTGTGGCCTTTCCAGCCCAGCAGTCTCAGAGTAGCTGGATTTCTTTCTTGGTGACCGACTTCCCCAAGAGCAAGCATCCCCAGAGAAGCAGGCAGAAGTTGCATGGCCTCTTATGATCTAAACTTGGAAAACATGTAATGGTGCATCGTCCACTCTCTATCGGTCAAAGTGGTCACAGCTCACCCAGGTTGGAGGAGAGGGGGCTTAGAGCCTACCTCTTGATGGGAGGAGTGGCAGAGTCTTATTTAGAGGAGCACAGGGAACAGGAAACACTGTTGCAACAAACTCTGGAAAACAGCATCTGCTGCTTAGGCATCTAATCACGTCCTGGGACATCAGATACCTTTCTTATTGTTAGACAGTTTAAGGTCTCAAAATCAGAAATTAACGATCTTTTTCTAAAAGCAAAAATGAACTTAGTTTGGGTCAGCCTGAGTGAGCACCCAGGGGCAGCACTTTTGGCTCCAAAATTCCCAACATTCCGGAGGTAGGAAGGCTTGTATCATAAACCCTGAGTGTCAAAAACAGGCATTCTGGTCTTCCCTAGTCGGCCATTGGCTAAGACTCTGCAATCTCATTGCAGGGGACCTGGTTTTCATCCCTGGTCAGGCAACTAGATTCCATGCGCTGCAACTAAAGACACTGCATGCTGCAAAGGAAGATCAAAGATCCCAGGTGCCACAACTAAGACCCGGGGCAGTCAAATACAGTGTTCCTTAAAAAATAAATCACACTCCTTTACAAAATAGACACGTCTATCCATACATTCATTCATTTGTTCATTTGATCATTTGTTCATCTAGCCAGTTATCTACTGTTTGCCAGGTGCTGGGGGTATAGTAATGTGCAAAACTAAACATAGTTCCTGACCCCTACAGCTTACATTCTGATAGAAGACGCAGTCATTAAGGGCAAAATTACATAAATAACTGCAAAACTGCAACCATGACAAAACCCATTAAGGAGAGGTGTCAAGTAGGGGTTGTACTTAGGACACTCAAGAAAGGTTTTCCTGAGTAATCGATGACTAAAGTCTGAGGACTAAATCAGATTTCCTAGAAGCAGGAGAGATAGAAGATTCCAAGCCAAAGGACCCACGTGAGAAAATATGCTGGGACAAGACAGAGAAAGATGAAAGGCCTGAAGCGGAAGCCAGAAAGGAGGCTGTGATTTGGTGACACAGGCTTGGTGGGCATGGGGGTCAGGGGATAAAACTGGTAGGACTTGGTGATGGAGGGTCTATTTGTTATCCACTGCTGTGTAACAAATTACCACAAACTTAGTAGCTTAAAACCACATCCACTTGTTATTGCACAATTTTCATGGGTCAGGAGTCCTCTGCAAGGCTGCAATTGAGGTGTTGGCCTGGGCTGGAGTCTCGTCTGAGGCTTGACTAGGAAGGACCCATTTCCAAGTTCATGTAGCCGTTTGCAGCACTCATTTCTTCATGTGCTCTAGGACTGACAGCCTCCTTTTCTGTCAAATGGAAGCCACCCTCCATGCCTTGCTGTGGCTCTCTTCATACTGCAGCTCACAATTTCAGTTGGGACATGTTGAGTTTGAGGGACTTTTGAGACATCCCTGAGATATCACATTAATGATATATGAACATGTGGATCTGGAGCTGGTAGGAAATACAAATAAACAAACCACGTTTAGATAACCGGAAATTCAAGCCACATGTGGATGAGATTTGCTGACGGAGGGAGTGTGGGGTGAGGAGGACCCAAGATCAAGTATTAAAGAATCCCTTCAATGAATAACCAGGCAGAAGAAGTGGGCCTGCAAAGCAGACAGAGAACAGGAGTCAAAGGAGAGTGACGTGTCCCACAAACCAAACGGAAAGAGAGGCTGACGGGATACATGCTGGGATTCATGTACACTGGAGACTAAAAAACTCAGTACTCTTTAGCATCACAGTGTGAACTCACTGATGAGCTGAGCAGGTGGTGTTTGGAGAAGTGATGAAGTGAAGCAAGGTTGGGGTGGGCTGAAAAGTGGAAGAGAGGTGAGGAAACAGGCCTTGTTATTCCTTTAGAGCACGCCTGCAGGGAGGAGGCAGTTCATCTGCTACAGGGAGAGGAAAGAGCCTGAGGGTTTCAAACAGTAGCGAGTGAGCAGGTGGGCAGATGTGCAGCGTGAAGGCTTCCTGGGCCAACAATGTCCTTAGCCAGAGACCACAGAAATCAGTAATCTTCAGTCCACGGAGCTGGGCTTGTGCTTCCTAGCGAGGTGGGATGAGGTTCATCACCACCGGAAACCTCAGTAAAGGGATGTGCAGATATTTATGGCGCTGGAGAAGACCCCTGAAAGTCCCCTGGACAGCAAGGAGATCAAACCAGTCAATCTTAAGGGAGATCAACCCTGAAAATTCACTGGAAGGACTGATGCCAAAGCTCTAGTATTTGGCTCATCTGATGTGAAAAGCCAACTCACTGGAAAAGACCCTGATGCTGGCAAAGACTGAGGGCAGGAGGAGGAAAAGGCGTCACAAGATGAGACGGCTGGAGGGCATCACCAATGCAAGGAACATGAACTTGGGCAAACTCCAGGATATGGTGAGGGACAGGGAGGCCTGGTGTGCTGCGGTCCATGGGGTCGCAGTCCGACACAACTGGGCGACTGAACAGCAACCACTGACATTTACCGCGCTTCAGTTGTGTTAGTTGATGTGGGGGAAACATTTAAGGAAGTCAGTCCACGCTGGATTGGATGTCAGGAAAAGGAAGCAATTCCTTGACCAGATGTCCCCATAGATTGCATCACCAAGGCACGAAGACTAGAGAAAGGTTAAACCTGTAGCTGGTAAAGAAGGAGCAGTCACTCTGATTGGCCGAGACAGGAGATGGGTCATCTTCGCGGCTTGGACAGTGTTCTTCTTCTGTGTTCAGGCAGGTGTGGAGGGGCCTCGTTTTTGCCGTAGATATAACATCGGAGCCTGATGTCTGTTTCACGGAACTCTGCATATTCGGCAGAACACCGAGCCCAGCCGTGTGCCAGGCCAGCTCCCCGCTGCAGCCGCCACGGACGCTCGTTTCCCCCTCTTTCCCCACGTGTCCGGAGGGGCGCAGCAAGTCCAGAGCTGCCTCCTTTCCACCCTGCACCTCAAGGGCTC
>ML664209.1:1473381-1504833 GCA_007570785.1 Antilocapra americana
GCCATGTTCGCCGCGCAGGAGGAGGCCGCGCGCCCGGCCCTTTGTGCGCGGCCGCCCCGGCCCGCGGCCCGTCTGCGTCCGGCCGCCTCGGCCCGCGGCCCGGGCGCGCTCCCGGCGCGGTGCTCTGGGGGCGCCCGGCGGCGGAGGGGCGCCCGGCCCGGTGCCCGCGGGCCGAGGCCCGAAGAGAGGAGTCGTTCTCTGCGCCCTCCGACCTCGTCCCGGGACTCGGGGTGGTGGTCGTGGTTGCTCCGTCTCCCCTGGCCCCGGGAAGTCCCCTCTCCCCAGAGGGAAGGCCGCTCGCCCGGGTGCGCCCCCGGACCCCCGGCCCCCGGGGTCGGCGCTGCACGGGGTGGCCGTGCGGGGACCGCCGCGCCTGGTCCTCCGTGCGGCGGGGTGTCGCCGCGCCCAGGCCGAGTTTGGCAAGACCTGTTCACGTTTTCAGGCGCAAGACGTTCAGTTGGGTGCTGTGCTTTAGGACTTTTTTTTTCTTTCTTTCCTCTAGTCTAACTCGGTGGCAGGAAGCGTGCAAACTCTGCAGAACACTTTTCGGATTCCAGACCCCTCTCAGCTTGCAAACCCGGAAGGCGGGGCCCGGCCTCTGTGTTACGAAATCCGCAGCGGATTTTGTTGGGAGCCCCCGAGGGGGTCTGGAGACCCTGGTTCGGCCACTGCTGTGGTCCTAGGGGCCGACGAAGGTGACCGACGGCCAGCGTTTGCTTGCTTTCAGAGAAGCCGAATTCTGAATGCGAGTGGTGGACACCGAAAAGGGCCAGAGTTAATGACTGGGAAATGCTGAGTGCTCCGGGAAGGGGTGTTTGTGTGTGGTCCGTGAACGGAGAGCTGGGTGGGAGGTGGTGCTGGACTTGGGCATCCAAAGATGGATAGACTAATTTGCCGAGATTCTAGGCGAGGGAAGAGTGTGCTCTTTGGGGACCCTAACCGAGAACGTTTGGTTCTCGGGTTTGCCTGCGCATGCAGCGTGGAGGGGTAGCGCGACCTGCGACTCGGGTCGTGAAGAAGGCTCCCAAGAAGGGGTTGTTCTGCCCTCCGTAGGGCCTGGACTCTGGCATGTCCCATGTGGACGCCAGGCCAGTCTTAGGAGGCCGTTAGTCACAATAAGGGCACTGTTAATTTTCCCGGCAGAACATCTCATTTTGTAGATTGTTTCCTGGGTTTCTTTTCTAGATTGTTCTCATTGTGGGTGTAAACTCTGGTTTGTGTATGCGGTCTTTTTGACTGTTGGTGGAGGATAACTTCTGTCTGGATGTGTTTGGGGCTGAGTTTGCGTTGGCAGGTGCGCCTGTAGTCCTGTCATTTTCTTTAATCCGCCATCACTTTCTACCTGAAATTAATTTGGGTCCACTCAGGCGGAAGAGACCCCCGAATGATAACAAAACTTGACGACTCTTTCAGTTGGTGCCTGGAAGG
Source organism: Antilocapra americana (assembly GCA_007570785.1). Lineage (NCBI taxonomy): Eukaryota > Metazoa > Chordata > Mammalia > Artiodactyla > Antilocapridae > Antilocapra > Antilocapra americana. The sequence continues at coordinate 1,474,810 of ML664209.1, forward strand.
ACATATCCAACCCTGGCTGAGACGACAGGGTGGCAGAGGTGCTGTGCGCTGTTTAAACCCGGGTTCCCTCAAGAGTGGCTCAGTGACCTGCCTCCTGCCTGTGAGGAGGCTGCTGGCAGTACCACAGGTTCTCCTTGACCGAGTGTGTTTTCTGTAATAGCTTTAAAAGCAAAGAAGGCTTGCTTTCTGAATTTGTTGATGACGGAAAGCTGAGAAGGATAAGTACTGAAGTGAGTACAAAATCAGAACCCAAAGTTATCTTGATAGGCGTTTAGTTAAAACCAGTAAGATTAAACTTAACAGGTTAAAAAAAATCATTTGAACAAGAACAGAAACTTATTTCACGATTTTGTAAAAGTACTTTGATTTTTGAAAATTTAACTCAAATGTCATACTTTTTGTTTCTGAAAAATTGTTGATAACAATGAGTCTAGAGTGAATGAGAGGAAAATAAAGTTGGCTTGTTGAAGTAGATGGAGAGAGGAGGCTAGATTGCCACCGTCATAGCCCTTAAAGGATGTGCAGGTGTCGAAAATTTCTGAATTAGGAGCAATAAAAGATCTAGTCATTTTCGCAGTCCCCCAGAAGAGGTGTGTGGGGCATGTATTCAGAGTGGTTTCAAATCCTAATTCTGCCCTTACTGTCTTCTGTGGCTGTTCCTGCATCTGAAAAATTAGTGTCGCCTCCTGCTCTTACCCACAGGTTAGAGAGAGTACTGTGTGTAGGGTGGCAGAGGCTCTGTGCTCAGAACTCATAGGTGCTAGTGTCTTGTAGATGTCACTGTATAAGTTAACTTTCACAGCTATTCAAAAGGGGGGGAATGCACTCTTAAATGGATTCTGTGAAAATGCCAGGTATCCAAAGGGAAGAAGTATCCGCTCCTCTAATCATGTCGAGTGTATTTTATTTAGTGTTTCGATTTTTGCTTTGAACATCACATCTAATGTTTCTGTACCAAGCCTCTTACTTATTATGACCTGAAGAAAAATACAGAAAGAATACAGTAAATGTTTTCAGATTTTGTGCTGAATTAAGGGTTTTCATCCCAACCCTTAACAGGTTTTGCTTGCTGAGTGAAATCAAGTTTCAAATGTACAGTATACATACTGATTTAAAAGAAGACGTGTATTTGTTCACATCATATGGAAATGAAATTTCTTTGCTTATTATTCAGTCTGTAAGTCGTGTCGGACTCTTTGCAATATCATAGTCATTAAAGTGCTGATTGATGTATTTGAAGATTGACAGCTTATATTTGGCAGTAGGAACAAGTTAAAGGTGTCTTGGTTTCAAGTCATTTGTGTAGTAATCTGGTTTCAGTTTTATAGGGTGATTCTTTGACTACATCAGTACACTTTAAAACTGATGGTCTGCGGTCCATGACGAAATAAATACTTGCCTTCCAAGGAATCCTCAAGATATTTCTTTTTATGAAATTGGAGATATAAATATAAAGACTAAGGTATTAGAAAAAACTTGAACTAATTGTAAAACCTCAGAGTTAGTAAGGAAAAACTCAAGTCATAAAAAAATTAAAATGGCTTTAGCTATGTAAAAATAAAAAGGCTTGCAGCCAAGGCAGCGCAGAGGCCAAAGAGAGACAGAGAGAACAGTTGCGGTGCCGTTGCTGACGGTCACCGCCCCGTGAGGGGAGGCCCAGGCAGACTGACAGGGAGAGAGGCGGCCCGCAGGAGACGGTCAGAGGGTGTCCCGACGGTTCACAGGAGGAGTGCAGGCAGCCCACCGGCGGCGGGAGCTGGTGCTCGGGCTTCCTCAGTCACTGGGGAGGAGTGGCTGGTCACTGGCGTACCATGTTTCTCACTTGTCAGATTTAAAAACGGGCACGATGGTTAATGAGTATTTAGAGAAATGGACCTTCTCATAAAGTATGTTGAGTGGAAGTCACCACAGCTTTTTTGGGAACACGTTTTGGCGTCTGTTACCTTTGTTACTTTCTGATCAGCAGTCTGGCAGGTAAGATGAGGCCCTAGGTCTCGGGCTGTTCACTGTGGCCTTGTTGGTCATGTGGTAAACCAGAAGCTCCCTGCGTGCCCGTCAGGAGAGGGCCTGGACAAGTGAGGGCAGCACATTGCAGGGTAGTGGGCGACTGTTGGAAAGAGTCCCTAGACCCAGGGGGCTGGTCTGGAGCACGCCCTGACGGCTTATGTGAACAGTGATGCATGTAGAGTATTGGATACAGTGGTGGCAGGGGCTCATGGTAAAGAATCTGCCTGCAGTGCAGGAGCCGCGGGAAACACAGGTTCGATCCCTGGGTTGAGACGATCCCCTGGATGAAGAAATGCAACCCACTCCAATATTCTTGCCTGGAGAATTCCACGGACAGAGGAGCCTGGCGGGCTACATTCCATGGGGTCGCAAAGAGTTGGATACAACTGAAGTGACTTAGCAGCAGCATCGTTGCATAGTGTACTTCTGCCTTTTAAAATTTAAAATGAATATCTATGATTCAATTCATGAGCATAAAGGGAAATGGAAAGTATATACTAAGGTGTTATTCTGGTGGGGACAGTTGGGGAAGTGGGCCTTTTTCTAATACATCCATGGTATTTGGAAAACATGCACAGTTGTCCATCACTCTCTGCAGGGGATTGGGTCTAGAGTCCTCTTCAGATCCCAAGATCTGAGGATGCTCAAGTCACTTATATAAAGTGGTGTCATACAGTTCGCTCTTTGTATCCAAGGGTGAGGAGGTCGACTGTATCACATTTATAGTTAAAAAGAAAATTCAGATACAAGAAGCAATTTAGGCAAAATATTTAAGCTTTCTGTTGCTATAAGTAGCAACTTTTTGCTAACCTGAATATGATCAGCCCAAGAGTATTTTTGTCAGCATAATATGTAACTTTCAGTAGACTTAGCTTCAGAATGTAAATAACTTAAAAAAAAAATCTAGATGTGATTAACTGTCATGGAAAACCTGTTTTCTCTCTTGTTTCTTTGTTTATGAGAGTTCTTGTATTTAGAACTCAGGGACCACTTCTAAAGTTAAGGTCAAGGTCACACTTGGTCCGATGATTGCAGCCCCAGATACTTTGAATTACTATTTATCCAACACAGAATGTAAGGTTCTGGCTAACCAGAAGCTCCCTTTGTAGCATCTGTGATGTACAGATTGTTTTTAAAAGAATCCAGATGCAAACTGTTCTAACTTTGATCCTTATAATGATGCAAAAAGGTACTTAAGAGATCTTATAGAGCCTTAGAATTCTCTTTGGGGGGTTGTATAAAGGTTAAACGATCCTTATGAAGTTCCTGCAACAGCGAGGAGGCAGTATAACACCTCACAAAGAGTTTGTGCTGGGAAAGCAGGCTGCCTGCGTTTCAGCCTCCACTTCTCACTGGCTCTTGTCTTGGACAGGTATTTAAGCAAGTGCATTAGTTTCCTCATCAGTAAGTAGCCATCATAATAGTATCCACCTCGTAAGGTTATTATAAGAATTCAATCCATGAAAATATGTAGAGCACCAGAGTCGTTCTTGGCAGGCAGTGAACGTTAATTGCCATTTGTATAAGCCATTCTCAGTTGTGGCCAACAAAACTCTGCGTTGATCTCACTGTGTTTAATTGCAGTACCACTCAGAATATTCTAGAGTGATGGCAGTTGAGGGTCACTCTGTTCAGCAGGGGAAGAGAGGCTGTTCTCTGGGGGTGGTGGTAGGTGTGAGGCACTCTTAACTAATTAGTCAACAGGGGGAGTGACCAGGCCAGTGCTGAGCTGGAAACCCATTATGAGTAATGCTTTCCAGGACCGAAAGTGTGTCACCTGGGTAAAAGAGGATTCCCCCCACTGGACACTGGATTTAGAAAGACCTGACTTAGAGAGGTAGTTTAATTCAGAAATTTAAATCCGGCCCTGCGTAAGTGGAGGGTTGGTTGCTCTTCGGGGGCCTCCTCCCTGCAGTGTCCCTCTGTCCCAAGATGCCTGGTGCTCTAACCCCGCTGAGTGTAGGGCAGCTGTTCTGGGTCATCCTGTTGCGTTTGGAGTCTGTTAGAATGAGCATGCTGATGCTTAGACTAGTACGGTTTGAGTTCCCCTTCACAGTTGCCTGCTGAAATACTAGTGATTCTTGTAGGAGGAATAGTACAGTGAGTAAATGGTGATCCTAAATGCCTTTCAATGTTCTAATGCTGTTTTTGGAATACTTCCCATAGAGTAGGTCACTTGTGAGAAAAGTGAAACTACTTGTAATTACTTAATGTCGTTATGATAATCCTAAGGGAGAAAATTGTAATTTAATGGAATAGCCATTTCCTATTTTTGTTATGGGTATAAAGCAAAAGAGTTAATTTTTGTTAAATTAGGAATTTAATGTACTTCTGACCTAAAGACTCCTGAAGAAATTTCTTTCCTTGGAGATTATAAATTTTACTTAAAATTTTTAGTTTTTAAAAAAGTAGAGTTGATACCCAGCTCATTTCTAGGCAAAAAGACAATATGGATGAAACTTCGGGGCACATGTGTTGAGTTGGTTTTTAAATGAGTGCGTTTCTGTACTTGCGCCCTGAGGAGCAGGATCAGTGTGTTCAGTTTCAGAGGACGTGGGCAGCCACACCTTCATCTTTAGTCCTTGTTTCCCCCACATTTCTATGGGCTGGTTTGTGTATTTCATAACTTCAGTAGAAATTTTGAGGAAAGCTGGAGAAGGAATGATTAAATTTTATGTGGAAAGGGATAATCGAGTATAAAACATTTAAGACAAGTACTTTTGTTAGGTAAATCTTCAGGTTTTTAAATAGGAAGGTTTCTTAAGTTTCTCCTGAGTTTATCTTGGGAGTATCTGAAATTCCTCATTTTCTTTCTAGATATTTATTGAATTGGGCTCTGTACCGGAGACACCAGGTTAAGACAGATTCAGGACTCTCACCATCTCTCTGCTTGTGCGTTTAAGATTCTACTTGGTGGTTAGTTCAGAACGGTTTTGAAATAGGATTTTTTAAGATCAGTAGATCTTTGAAGAGTCTCTTTATCGAGGTACCAAGATAGAATTTTTGTTTTACTCTAGAATCAGTTTTTTCTTCTCAGGATTCACTCTTAAAGGTTTTTTTTTAAATTTGTTCCTTTCAATACTGAAAATAGCAGGAAAAATACTTGTTTTCCTCAAAACACCCAGTAACCCTTAAAATTCCTCTTGGATCGTCCTTCATTGCTTGTATATTGACTGTAACTGTTGGAAACAAATGTCCATATTAAATGACTGTTGAGAAAGTATTTTTTGAAACAGTTACGCTGTCCAATAGAGAGGAGAAGGTCTGTATTTTAATAGCTGACTTACCTCAGACTGTCTCCTCCTTCGAGTCCCTCTGGCCAGCGTCCAGGCGCTCGCTAAGCAGGTGTTCCGTGTTCCAGGGGAAGAAGCCCAGAAGGGACCCCCGCTCTCCGACGGTCTCCCTCCGGCCAGCAGGACTGACTCAGGTACAGTCGCCAGGCTCTCCCAGGTGTGTGCCGACCTGTCATCCTGGGGTTGTAGTTGTCTCAATCTTTTTCCCTTTTCCCCATTTTCAATACACAGATGTTTTAGGTGTTGGACTGTCTTAAATTTTGAATCCATGGCATCAGGTAAGGCAGAAAAATCTGCTAGTTGCTAGCCCTGAGAAGCTGCGTGAAGACGTTGAGCGGTGCTCTCTGGTTCATCTGAGCACCTGTTTTACTAGTGAGATAAGACTGAACTCTAAGGCAGGTTTTCTGTCTCCTTTGAAATGAGGAGACTTAAAGTAGGTTCAGGATGCTATGTGCACAGTATGAGTTGCCACTGGATTGACTCAAGAGCTTTGAGTTTATTTCAATGACCTGTGTAGGTATCCTGGTGGGATGGATTCTGAAACTTGAGCCCCACCCCAGTTTTCTGGGCTCACTAGGTGTTTTGCTGTGTTTCAGGCTCTGGGGGACCTTTGCTTTTTGACGATCTCCCGCCAGCTAGCAGTGGTGACTCAGGTAAGTGGTAGGGAAACTAGGCCAATGTGCCGGTGGAAACAATATATAATGTTTTACCCCTACATAAGATGTATTTATTTATAGCTGTAAACAAGCCTTAGGATGACAAATCATAATACTACATAAGGTTTATTAAAACTAAATAGATGCCGGGAATCCCCTGGCGACCCAGTGGTTAGGACTCAGTGCTTTCACTGCCAGGGCCCCCTTGATCCCTGGTCGGGGAACTAGGTTCCCGCCAAAACAAAGAGACAAACTAAACTCAGTAGATACCATCGGTTGGGAAGCAAAAACATACATGAATACTGCATCACTTTGTGGTGGTTATTTTTTACTCCTTGGAATTTTAAGAATTTGACCTTTGTTATTAATGTTCTTTTTAAAATAAATCTGAGTCCGTCATTCTAGTTTTGTTTTGTTATATTCCTGACAGATCCAGGTGTATCCAGCAGAAAAGTATCTGAATATGTGAAGTGCTTTCCACATTTATATGTGAAGTACTTTTCACATTTCACACTGAAAAGTGTTTTTAGTATCCCTGATAAATTAGACTTCTGTTTTATGCCACTTAGAAAATAAAAAGGATTTTGTTCTTTAAGTGAAGTTGGAATGACACTGTTTTACTGACTGATACAGACCATGTTCAGGAATTTGAATTCTTGCAGTTTAGGACCCTAGTTAATCAATTTCCAGTCAGCGCTTTTATGTTTGTTCTCAACATTCTTTTTGTTGATCTGATTTCGTTTTTCTCAAGCCTATTAACACTGGCTCTACTTGTTTCTGTAAATGTGTAACTTTTCCTTTTACATCCCAGTTGAACAGAAGGGGAAAACAGCAGATTCCTGTAGGTTGTCATACATGATGAGTCTGTTACTCCATCTGAGGACTTCTCACATAGAACTCCCCTAAAGGGGGGGGCAGGGCTATAGTGGGGGGCAGGGTGGGTGCAGGCTGTCCTTTCTCACATGTGAGTATCTTCTAGTATAAAAAAACCTTCCTGATGTTATCAGATAGAACACTTGCTGCTTTTCAAGTATATTTTTCTGTATTATTAATTAATTACTACTAAGTCATTGAAATTAGTCTAACCAAGTATGGATTAAATTAGTATGTTTCCTATATTTGGGCTTCCCAGGTGGCACTAGTGATAAGAACCCACCTGCCAATACAGGAGGTGTAAGAGATGTGGGTTCGATCCCTGGCTCGGGACGATCCCCTGGAGGAGGGCATGGCAGCCCACTCCAGTGTTCTTGCCGGGAGAGTCCGTGGACAGAGGGGCCTGGCGGCTGCAGTCCCTGGGTCACAGAGTCGGACAGGACTGAGTGACGGCACACACACTTGTGTGTCTAGAGACAGTGTCACAGGCATCGTTACTAAGAGTTCTCAGGTTTTCAGGCTGTGTGTCCATGGAAAAAATGACAGCATTCTCCTACAATTTATCCTAAAACCTTCCTAGTAAAGACAGTACTCTTAGTTATAATGAAAGCTAAATGTGTACAACGAGGGCTCTTAACAGATTTAGGGTTCAGGGTAGTTATGTCTTACGTTATCCTCAGGGCAAAAGGCAATAAACTAATAGCAACATAGGAGACTTCAACACCATTATTAACGGGTTTTTTTTGGATGTAGAATCCAATCTTGTATCCAGTGTTTAGGATTTCTTGAGAAGACATACTCCTCTCAGGCAGGCGAGAGCCATTTACAAGAACTGACCACGTTCTAGGCCGTAGAGTAAGTCCTAGCACAGAATCAACGTCACATGTAGGCCACATTCTCTGACTACAGTGTGATTCACTTTGAAGGCAATAACAGTTTAAAAAATTTCTGTTTTGCAATTTAAAAGAAAGGAAGGTTGTTTTTCATACACATTGGGAAAACTGGAGCACAAACAGTAAGTGGCAGGAGGCCCGTGGAGAGACGGTTGAGAGACTCGTGACACTGTCGCAGTTACCTGCCTCAGGTGTGGGCGAGGGCGTCTGTGTCACAGTGTTGCAGAAACCTGTCCTTTGCAAGTAACTGGCTATTCTCGAGGGCAAGGATGTTTCCTTTCCCCTCGGTACTCAGAAAGGTCTGGCAGAGCAGTTGAACAAATGACAAACGGTTGTGTGCCTTTATACCTGCACACCGAGAGTACTTAGGGCCACTCACTGGGCACCTGATGGACCAGGGGCCGGGTGGAGGCTTCACATACGTCCTCCCCATCAGTTTTAAACAGCCTCTTGAGAGGACAGTTTTCTCCCTGTTATGGATGAAGAACCTGGGCCGGCAGGTTAAGTAACTTGCCTTAAGGGCACGCCCCTTGTAAATGGCAAAACTGAGGCTTAAGATTAGACTTTGTCGGTTCACAGTGCTTACTGACTGCAGGTGCCCATAGCTCTTACTTTGAATAGACATTCATCCCTCTGCAAGTGGGAATGGCTTCATGAGGCCTGTTCTGCCTTTCAGGATGCAGATGGTTCTTATAGCCTGATATTGGTCTCATTTTAAGCCTCTGTTACTTTTTCTGAGCTGGTTCAGGATGTTTCATTTTGCAGGTTTTGGAAAATGTATGCGTAAGGTCTTGTGGATATAAAATACCATGTGTGTGCCATAGCCCCAGAGTAGGAATGCGTGTTGTCACCACTGAGGAGCCTCTCACATATCTTCTCGAGGCCATCTGAGCAGGGTCTGGATTTTAATTTGTGGTCTCCCATTGTGGGCACCCCGGGCACTGCCCCACCCCTCAGAGTCATGGCTGTGACCGCTGAGCCTCCCTCCTTGGCAAGCCTCGCTAGAATGTCCTTTCATCTCCGAGGGCTGGGAGGGATCCAGGTCTGCTTGGGACTTTAACAGTCTATAGCTGTGTTTCTGTCTGGTTTTTACTTTATATTTTCAGGTTCTCTTGACACTTCGATATCCCAGGTGGTAAAGAATGAAGGGAAAGGAGCAAAGAGAAAAACCTCTGATGAAGAGAAGAATGGCAGTGAAGAGCTTGTGGAAAAGAAAGTTTGTAAAGGTTTTCAGACAGTTTGAAAACAAATGTATTAGACTTCATATTGTAAGACAACCCAGAGCAAAAACAAGCTTAGCTTTCCAGTGATAACACTTCTTTCTGTGTCTGTCTAAGAAGTGAATAGGGTTCCCTGTTTGCACACGGATTTCTGAGTTCATGCGTGCTTCCTCACTCTTTGCTCTCCATGCGCTCCATCTCTTACTCACCTTCTGTTAGGTAGGAAACCGGCCTTGGTCCTTCAGGGTTAGAGACAGTTTTACTCGGCCCTGGTTAGCATATGGGCCCCCAGGCTCTCTCCGACCTCAGGTCCATGCCCTCTGCCTGTCGATTAGCACTTGGAATTCTGTGAAGAGCTCCTAGGTAGCGTCCTGAGAGACGCCCTGAGGCTGGAAAGAGCAGCTGAAATTTGTCGCAGTGCATGAGGAATAAGTGAGGAGTATCAGCTAGAGAGGAAGCTGTGGGTTTTTACTGACTGCGCCAGCCAAGCCGCTGTGTCGTGTGTCCCGTGGAGGTGTGCTGTGAGGATGCAGGTTTTCCGCGTATTTTGTCACTGCCTGGAGCCTGCAGAGCGCTGCGCCTGCCAGCGGCCGCCCTTCAGGAAGGGCGTCTGTCACTGATGTGGCTCTTGGTGTCGGAAAATGAGCCCGAACCAGCTGTTACAGAGGAATCTCTGTGCCCCCAGCGGACTCCTTTTTCCTTTCCCTTCCTCAGTTAAAGTAAAAGCAACGGATTTTTCCATTTGTTCAGTCTTCCAGCCTCAGGCATGGAAATAAATACATATTTCCAGTGTATCCAACAGGGCACTTGGGATAAACTACTTACTTGCGTTTCTCTAGACTAGAGAGTTTTCTGTCCTCATGAAGTCACTGACAGACAGATTTGCAAGGAGCTCCTTGCCCCTGCTCGTCTCACTTGTGTGGGGTGACGGCGCATGCCTTGCTCTGGGGCTTTGACCAAGTGCTCCCTCTGGAGGAGCCGTTCTGTACTGACTCGCTGTCTCTGTTGTCTCCTCTCTGCTGCTCAGCCTTGCCGAGGCCGCCCCGTTCGGCAGTGGTCTGCTTTCTGTCTCAGACGTGCCGCCTGGGAGGTGCCTGGCAGGGCAGCTCTAGGACACCGCTGAGTAGAACAGCCGCAGCTCCCTCGTTTGCTCTGGGACCGGGGCGTCTGCAGAGCGGGGCGCAGTTCTGTATTGGCTCTTTGTTTTCTTTTCCATAGCCTCTTCGGTGATCTTCAGCCTGAAAGGCTACGTGGCTGAGCGGAGGGGCGAGCGGGAGGAGATGCAGGATGCCCACGTCATCCTGAACGACATCACCGAGGCATGCCGGCCCCCCTCCCCGCTCATGTGAGTGGCTCGCTCCGGCCGCCCGGGCGGCAGGGAGGCCCTGTTCTGAGGCTGGCGCGGCATTGAGGGGCCGTCGGGAGAGGTGGCGCAGCAGTGAGGGCCTGGAAGGAGACCGGAGGAGCAAGAGGCAGACTGTGGGGTTTCTCTTGCAGCTGCATAAAGTTAAAGTGAAGGAGAAGGCACAGAGGAAGAGCCCTGTCACCAGGAGCAGGAGTGGCTCGGAGGGGCTTGGAGAGCCAGGGAGGGGCTTTGGGGAACCCCAGGGGCAGATTTAACTGGGGGACACCAAGCCACAACTAGTGGGTGCTGCACAGTGAGACTCTGAGTTACAAACCACATATGAGATGTGTGTGTATATATATATACACACGTATATGTCACATTATATATAATATTAATATATTGGAATATATGTACACATAGAGTATCAGTCAGCCACTAAAAAATAAAATTCACCATTTGTCCCAGCATGGATGGGCCTCAGGAGTATGCTCAGCAAAATAAGTTTCTTGTTTGATGGCTCATGATGTCCCACATTGAGAAGGGATTCTGAAAACATCTGAGGGAAAGAGCAGCTCTGCAGAATAAATGTCATTTCCCACAAGCACATTTGTTCTTTCCTTCTTGAAACAGTTTCTTAATGCTATTTATCTATGTATGAGAGTTTGCTGGTAGACTTGAAAGGGGACTAGGAGTGATAGGAATAGGAATAGGATAGGCTTCAAGAATTTGATATCCGTCAGAGTTTGGGCAGCAGTTCTGAAACTGCCTGTTCTCTTGCAGACGTTTTCTTACTGTCTTGGATCAGTAATTTATCTGTGTGTTCGTGTTTAAACTAAATCTGCTGTAAGTAGAAAACTACATCTGCTTTAAATAGAAAAGAGTTCTGAATATTAGTGAAAAATCAGAGTTAGCAGATCCTGACTTTGGAAGCAGGTGTGAGTTTTGGACTTTTAAATGTCACGGAGGTAACTTCAGTGTTGTCTTAGGGGACGCTGCTGTTTGCTGTCTGAGTTAAAAGCGTTAATGGAGAGGGGCAGTCTCTGCCTGAGGATCTTACTGACTCGGTTCATTGTTCCAGCACCCGGGTTTCATACTTTGCTGTGTTTGATGGACATGGAGGAATTCGAGCCTCAAAATTTGCCGCACAGAATTTGCATCAGAACTTAATCAGGAAATTTCCTAAAGGTGAGGCTGAGCACCAAATCGGTTCACGTTCATCTCGGGGTTGGCTCTTTGTGCTGATGAGTGAGACGTCACTGGCTTTAGCAAAGAATCCTTGATGACCGAAGAGCATGGCTTAGAGGAGGCGGCTCCGAGGCGGGCAGGGGCTGTGCAGTGGGCCCGCCGTGGCGCTTCTTTGTGTCTGGGCAGTGGCACCTCTTGTCTCTGCTCTTGGGAGGACACTGACCCAAGTGCGGACAGCGGTGACAGTGGAGGAAGTGTGGCTTGTTCTCGGTCATATACAAAAATAAAGTGACTGGCGGGAGGATGAGCTTCCTTCCTGAGGACTTTGTTTCCTTTCCTGCCTTCTGCAACAGGGGATGTAATCAGTGTAGAGAAAACCGTGAAAAGATGCCTTCTGGACACCTTCAAGCATACTGATGAAGAGTTCCTTAAGCAAGCCTCAAGCCAGTAAGTGTAACCACCCGAAGACCTGTGAGTGGAGGGTGAGTGTTGTTTTCCTAAACACATTTCAGGCCTTCTGATACGGTTTAATGCTAACGCTCTTTGTCTGAAAAACTCCTAACACCAAGTAAGTGCTTACAAGTTAATGAAAAGTGAATGAAAGAAAAAGCACATTATCAGAGAAACCGTCCATTTTAAAAGCATGACACTTCCCTCTCAGCTCGGGAAATCCAGTTGGAGTGCTGCCTGTTGGTGGTGACCGTGTCTCTGATGTGTCCCCCCAGGAAGCCTGCCTGGAAGGACGGCTCCACCGCCACGTGTGTCCTGGCCGTAGACAACACTCTGTACATCGCCAACCTGGGGGACAGTCGGGTACGCGGCTCTGGGCCGCCCACGGAGGCAGCAGCGCATCCTGGGCGGGCCGTGGGCAGCGCTGTTGAACAAGATTACCGCCTCCATGGCGGGGTGAAGTCCTCATTCTTGAGGGGTTGCTGCGGGGGCTCTGTTGCAGAGTTCAAAGTTCTGGGTCAGGGAATGGCTGCTGAACTGGAGGCTGTTAGTTCTGGGAAGACTGACACCCTGTCTGTCAGACCAATACAGAGCTGTGAGTTGGAACTGAATTGGCCCTCAAGTAAAACTACTTACATTTAAACAACTGTTCATCTTCATTTCTTTGATCTCAGATAGTAATGCATGAAAAGTATTAACCCCTGCCTCTCCAAATTACGTAACTTCAAAATAACTCAGAAGCTGTGACGAGAAGAGTCCTCAGTGGTGGGATGAATGTCCGCTGAGCCCGGTTCTGGGGCTGAGGGAGAAAACCCGGTCACTTCTCACTGCTGACGGCCTGCGTCGCGTCCCAGCTGTGGGGGCTGACTTGGAGCCGCAGGGAGGGGCTCCGTCGGGGCCTCTGCGGCCCCTGCTGTCTCCCCAGCCAGGGGTGGACGGCCCCCTCCCTCGCCGCCTGCTCTTAGTCCGCCTCCGGGCTTGTGCAGCAGTCACTGGACAGAGTGACCTTCCCACTCTCAAAGCGTCTTCAGACTCGGACCTAGCCGCTCCCCACCCTGTTGCTTTTAGGCTGACTTGGGATATGGGGCACTGGGAGCCGTGAGCATCCCAGATGAAACCCCTGCTCCAGTGGAGTCTTTGCTGGGGAGACCCTCTAGGGGGTCTGTCTGGTGGGACTGCCTCTTGGACACGGGTGTTTGGACCAGAGAACTTAGAAATAGCACGTGTATGAATTAGCCAAAAAGAGAGAGAGACTTTGAAGTAGACCCAGTTCGGGTCCTGGCCCTGATCTGTGACTCCAGGCGTGATGCTTCTCCGGGCCTCAGGCTTCTCCCTCTGTAGAATAAGGTTTGTCCGGTGACCACACAGTATGCACAGTAACGGGAACACGCGGACATGTTCTTGATCAGCCCACCAAATGGGCCAGTGTAGACTCACGAGACGGTAGCGCCTAAAGGGGCCTCGGAACTTTTTAGGGACCTCCCTTTGCTGTCACGGGTGGGAGGACAGTGGCCTGGTGCAGGGGGCAGTGGGCTGTGGTCACTCGGCTCCTCTCCCGTAGTGTCTGTGTGTGTGACACCACTTTGCTACTTGATACTTTGATGCCTGACCCTCGGAGGTCAGGTTTGCCAGCAGGAGGCTGAAGGTCCGTTGTCTGCCTTGCTCCTCCGTCCGCGTAGGCGCTGGGCTTGCTCGGCCTCTCACCTGTTGTGCTCTCCGTCTTCCCAGGCGATCCTTTGTCGCTACAATGAGGAGAGTCAGAAACACGCAGCCTTGAGCCTCAGCAAAGAGCACAACCCAACCCAGTACGAAGAGCGGATGAGAATACAGAAGGCCGGGGGGAACGTCAGGTAACCAGGGGGTGGCCGGGGCTCCACCGCGCACTGAGCTGAGAGCCTCCGCGGCTGGGGCGGCCTGCCTTGTGCAGCCTCCGGCACAATGAGACTGTCTGAAGTCTAAGGTGGTGGCGCTTCGTGGGTGGACACGTGTTGCAGGGTTTCACGTGCGTCTGAGTGGGAACAAACAGCGTGTGCGAGAAGTATGCCTCCTTGCATCTGCACAAGGAGGATGCCTGTCTCAAGTTCAAGCTCACCATTGGGGCGTTTTCTGTGGTCCTAGGAACTTTCATAAAAACTATTATTTGTCACAGCTGGATAAGCTACGGTTTGGGCATTTTCTCCAGAGAGAGTCTGAAGTGGTGAAGACAGCAGCATGAGCTGATCTCTGGGCTTCTGGGGAGCGCTTCTCAGGCCCAGGGGTTGCTCTTGCCTGGCTTTGCCTGCTGCAGTTGTGGCATCTCTCTCTACATCTCTGAAGGCTGTGCCAGCTCTAGTTTGTCATCTGCCACCTCAGGTATTTAAGCAGGGCTAAGGATGCTGCACTAGGACCATCACCAGAGGTCTTTCCTGGTCCATCTTAGGTTTGGGCCCTTTAAGCTCTCGGTGCCTGTTGGCAATCAGGGAGAAGTGAGATGCCAGCACGAGGCTGCAGTTCCTCATCCTTGAAGGGGTCGTTTCTCTTCTCATTTACTTGGGGCAGTTTTTGTTGTCGCTCCAGGCTGTTTCTAGCTCAGAATTTTAGGGTTGGTTAAAAAACTCCAGGGTTAATAAAAGGTGATTTTGGTCTGGGTTGTGGCTGTCTGCGTGAGCAAAGACAGAATTATAGACTGGGTTCTGATCGTGGCCAGTGCCCTGACTGACTGAGCCTCCATGACTGCCTGTGGGAGTTAATACCCAAGACTGTGACCCCAGCGTTGGTGGCAGTAGCGTCACCTTTTCTGCCCTTTCTTGTAACTTTAAAATTCTGCATTTGCCTGAGCTCCTTGAAAAGATTTTGATGTTAGCATTCCTGTGGCTGAAAGTAAGATCAGCTGTGTTGCATTTACTTCCTGTTTCCCAGTCCCCATTTATTAAGAACTGTGTGCACTCCAGGTGCGCCCCTCAATTTGGAGAAGAGAGGGGGGATATCTACTATCTAGATTCAATAATTAACGTTTTGCCATATTTGTTTTGTATATATGTGTGTGTGTGCGTGTGTGTGGCAGAACTATTTAAAAGTTAGTTGCAGACATAACATCTAAGAAAGTAATTATTAGTTTGTATTAGGTTATCTTGACATTCTGTCTGTGCCCCCATTTCCCCAGTTGTCCCCAGGGTGTTGGAAACCAAGGTCTGGTTGGCATTGGACTCGCGTATTTCTTTGAAGAATCATCTCTGCTTTGGCCTGGATCGTGTCCCTCGTCAGCCCTTGTATAGGGTCGCCAGCACTGTTTCTCATGGTGTCGTTTAGGGTGCCTGTCTGTCACCTCTTATAAACCAGAGTTTAGGTCTACAGGCTGCTTTAGATTCAGTAAAGGTATTTGATGGGGGATGCCAGGTTCTTCTGACTGCCCCTCACGTCGGCAGGCCTGTGCAATCACTGCTGGAGGTGTGGGCCCCATGCTGGCCACGGTGTGGTGGCAGCGGAGCCTCCGGAGCAGAGGCCTTGTCCCTGTGTGCGGTCTGCCGGTAACCCGGGGAGCCCCTCGTGGGTACCCTGAGGCTGTGTCCTGTCAGCCTTTCAGCGGCCCTCGGCGATCTTGGGTAGATCAGCTATTCACAGGGCCAGCAAAGAGGACGACCATCGACCTCTGGCTCCTCCTGCACATGGTAGCAGGCGTCCTGTTAGGAAAGGCTTTCTTTGCTCCAGGAACGGGGTGAACCAGCTTCTCCCTGAAAGCAGGGTCTGTGTTGAATTCTTTCATCGCCATTTGCAGAGTGGGAGCGCCCCCTCTGGTGGAAACTGGTGTTTTTCTTTCCCTCTGCTTCTTCCGCCCCCCTGCCTTGCTCCAGGAGTCCCTGCAGGTGGGTTTCGGTATCCAGGGCGCTAGTAGAGGCAGGGCCAGCGGGAGGGAGCGCCTTCCGCGTGTCTGCCTGTCTTAAAACTGCGCTCCGTGTGCTGGGGCTGCCGCTGTCACCCGCGGCGTCAGCAGTCCACACCTGTCCAGGACAGATCCAGGAAGCGCGCACACGTGCGCTGTCCGTAGCCCGTGAGTTCAGAGTGCTGCGTCTCACTCAAGTGGGGCATCTGCAGGGCTTTCTCTTAACCTGACTCAGGCTTTTGTCCTGAAAATCTTGGTTCTTAATAACACCGCCTATTTACTTGCCAAAATAGCCTTTTGGAAATGGTAGTATCAACAGCATCCCTGTCAATGAACATGAGTTCCTTGTGGTCTCTTGTTTGTAGTCTGTCTCACTGAGGACATACCGAGTATTGTGTGTAAACATGGAGTAGTATTTTCACTGTGGTTTTGTTACAGTCTGGTTATCATGATCATGAGTTTCCTTTTGTTTTCAACCTCAGGGCTTTTTTACCTTCTGTTACGAAGCATTTACATGGTGAGATAGGAATCCAGGTGCACTGTTGGTGGGAATGTAAAGTGGCACAGCCGTTGTGGCACAGGGCATGGCAGTTCCTTACAGGTTAAAATAGATCTACCATCACAACATTGTAAATCAGTACTTTAATAAAGAATAAAGATGAAAAATACATAGACCTACCATATGATCAAGCATTTCCAGTCCCGAGTCTGTACACCTCAGAATTCAAAGCAGTGGATTTGAAGAGATAACACGTGCACCCACCTGCATAGCCTCGTTTTTCACAATTGCCACAAGGTGGAAGCAACCCAAGTATCCGTCATTAGACGAAGAGAGAAACAAAGTATGGTCCCTCCATAAAATGGAAATACTATATACAGGAAATCCTGTCACACGGATGGACCTTACACGGTACAGCCTCGTTAGGTAGGAAGTCTTGTCACACGGATGGGCCTTACAGTGTACAGCCTCGTTAGGTAGGAAGTCCTGTCACACGGATGGGCCTTACACTGTACAGCCTCGTTAGGTAGGAAGTCCTGTCACACGGATGGGCCTTACACGGTACAGCCTCCTTAGGTAGGAAGTCCTGTCACATGGATGGACCTTGAGGACATTTTGCTAAGTGGAGTAAGCCAGACACAGAAGAGCAGACACCACATGATTCCCTTTATATGAGGTCCCTGAGTGGTCAGAACCAGCCTGGGGACAGAAGGTAGGATGGGGGTGGGAGGGGAGGGCAGGCGGTGGTTAGTGGTCACCGCGTCCTGGGGCGCGGAGTGGGGGGAAGCTTGGAGATGATGCTGCAGAACAGTGTGAGCGTACCTACGGCACTCAGCCGTTCACGTCACAGAGGAAGTGAAGATGACAGATATTACATTATATGTTTTACCATGGCTTTAAAAATGAAGAAAGCCCACGTTCACATGGCTAGCCATCTAAAGGACAAAGCAGAGACACGCCCTCGCACCTCGTCCTCTTCACCCTCACCCCTGCACCCTGCCGGCGTGTCTTCTCACAGAGAGAAGCGTGTCTGTGCGTGTGCGCTCCTCCTGTGTTGCGCTGAAGGCCGTGGGCTGTGTGTGTGGCGCGGTACGCTGCTCAGGAGAAGGTGAAGGCAGTCTGTTTATTTTACGAGGAAGGGAAGCCCACACCTGTAGCATGTGCCATCGGCTCCCGAGCGCTGTGTCTGGTGCGGTCTCTGATGACAGGGAGACAGTTCTGGAATCACGTGCAGCCCTGCCTTGCCGCTCCCAGCCTGCTGACTCTGCGGACCTTGGCATCTGCCGTCCTGAGATGGTCAGAGGGAGGTGGCGCTTCCCCCTCCCAGCCTCAGCTTTGCGAGCCCGCTGAGACCACCGTGTCCCTGGGCCAGAGGAGCTGTAGTCAGAGCAGGGCTCGGCTTGTCCTGGTAGCCTGGGTGTTGGTCTCTGTGCCACTCTCCCGTTGTGGAGGGAAAACTGGAGCAGAACACCAGCAGAAGGCGCTGCGGTCAGGGGACTGCGGTGACTGACTGGGTGCAGTAGGACAGCAGCAGAGGTCACCAGTGCTGGAGGGCAGGAGGCCAGGCCCTGGACGCGGGTCCCGAGGGAAGGCCGGTTGGCTCGTGGGCTAGGACGTCAAACCCACCTGCTCAGCACGGTGGTCTCGGGGAGAACTTTGCGCACAGTGGGAGAAGAGTGGCTTCTCCGCGTTTTGCTGGGGGGAGGCCAGAGCAGAGCATGCAGCATCCTGTGTTGCGTGTGGGAAGCCGGCTGTGTGTGGAGGGGCTGTCGAGGGGGCTTGGGGAGGGTGCAGGCGGTGACCCACGCGGCTGGTTCCGCGCAGCCCTTGTTCCGTCCAGCCCTGTTGGACTTGCTGGGCGCAGAGGGCAGGTGGTGTGACTGTGCTCCTGTGACGCACAGCTGGAGTTGGCCCGGGCCTCTGCTGCCGCTGGCGCCTGCACCATGAACGTCTCACGCAGCCTGCTGTGCTGAGTGCAGGCAGAGCGGCAGCCGGCCCACTGCGTCGGCTTCTGAAGCGTGAGTGGGTTCTGAACTGTCCTGGTGGAACCTGGCTCTTCGGCCCCGCCACTGCAGTCTCGTTGAAGGCAGCTGGGTCTGTGACTCGGCGCCCCGGCCCTTGGTCCTGAAGCAGCACTCCGGTCGGTGCGCTCTGAGCTGCCTCGGGCGCGCTGAGGGCTGAGGGACCCCCGCCACACCTCCCCATCCTCAGCTCCATGCCAGCGCCCTTTGCTGCCGCTTCCTTTTCGTTCTATTGTCCGCACCCGAGAAGGTGGCTCCGCTGCTCACAGGTGGCGGCACAAGTCTTCGCGGCTGGTGGCTCAGCTGCAGCCCCGGGAGGGCGACTGTGGGCCAGGAGCCAGCCTGGGTCATGACTCTGAGATGGCGGCCCCTACCGCATCGGGCGCTTTCTGGCCCCTCGTGCAGGTGGCTCAGCTCCCGGGGCGCGTTCCTCGTTGCGAGCCCCGTGGCAGCACTGCACCTCCACACACAGGTCTGCTGTGGGCTGAGCTCTCCGGCACCCCTTGTTGAGTGTGGCGTCTCCTCTGGTCTTGCCCCTGAGGGCCCGGTGCTCGGGCATTGGAGCTGCCCGAGGTGGCAGAGTGCGTGTGCCCAGGATTGTCCTGGGAGCGGCAGGCGTGGGGCTGCTTTCCCCGCTGACAGGGCTGGCCGCCTTGGGCCCTGCATCACCCTCCCCTCTCCTAAAAGCAGACTGAGGGAAGGTGTGAGGCTGTCCAGAGTTGTCCTGTAGATGTTTAAGTTACTAAACCGTGTTCGTACCCAAGGTAGAGAACGCTTGCTTCTGAATCAGAATAGTCACTTTCAGATATTCCAAATCCAGTGAGTGAAATGCAAGGTATCTCTCTATCCCAGCTGTTTATAACCCCGGTGACTTTAAAGTGAAAGTCACTCAGTCGTGTCCAACTCTGCGATTCCACGTACTGTACAGACTGGGATTCTCCAGGCCAGAACACTAGAGTGGGTAGCCTGTCCCTTCTCCAGGGGATCTTCCCAATCCAAGGATTGAACCCAGGTCTCCCACGTGGCAGGCGGATTCTTTACCAGCTGCGCTGTCAGGGAAACCCGTGGTGGCTTTAAGGTAAAAAACAGACAAAGCCAGGCCCGCGCCCGTCAAGCATGCCTCTGGGCTGTGGGCAGACCCGTGGGTTAGGCCCTGGTGCAGCCACGAGCCAGGTCAAGGTGGCGCGGGTGCCACCAGTGTGCGGGGCAGCGGGCCGGCAACGACCCGGGACAGGAGGACGCGGCGTGTGTGTTCCTGGCGGCTAAGGGGTGTGGGTGCCCCAGGACACGCCTTTCACCCTGCCCCACTCTCCTGCTCTTGAGAGAAGTCTGTGTCCCGGACCTGGTGTGTCAGGTGGGGTCTGGTCTGACGTGCCTTTCCCTTGCTGCAGGGACGGGCGTGTCCTGGGTGTGCTGGAGGTGTCCCGCTCCATCGGGGACGGGCAGTACAAGCGCTGCGGGGTCACCTCCGTGCCGGACATCAGACGCTGCCAGCTGACCCCCAATGACAGGTGAGCTCGCCCAGGGCCCAGGGCCGCCGGCGCCTCGTTTCTCTGTGGACTTCTTCCAGTTTGTGCACTGAACCCGGGGTGGTGCGCGGGTGGCCGTCTCAGGCACCGTGCTGGGCCCCCAGGTGCGGGGATAAATAAAGTCCATTCTGCTCTCGTGGGTCCAGTGTGACCACACGTGAACGGCGTACCCAGTCCCGTGCATCCTAGGGGTGCGGGTGTTCTGGAGCCTTTGGCCGTGGCAGAGGGAGACTCCCCCATTGGAGAAAGCAGGCTTTCCCACAGGGGACACACACCAGAGTGGTGAGGTGGGACGGGATGAAAACGTGGCCGGCTGAGGCCACAGTGGGGGTCAGGAAATGGCGGCAGGTGCTCGAGGACAGGTCGCAGAGGCCTGGGTTCTCTGCTGAGCAGTCTGGGTTTTACCCCACAATGGGAGAATCAGGGAGGTTTTTAAGCAGAGACGACCTAGTTTGAGGAAAGCTCTTGTCCAACCTCTGTTTCTAAGCTGCTTGAGAATAAGGCCCTGCACCTGGCTGGAGAAGGCCTCGGCAGGTCAGTGTGGGAGAAGGCTGGGCCCAGGGCCTGTCAGGCACTGGCGCGCTGGCCTGCTTTGGGGGTGGTGGGGACGGAGGCGGCAGCAGGGGGCCAGGAGGCCAGTGCTGCCAGGGAGCCTTTCCGCACCCCGCGCCTGCCTCCGCCTCCCGGGGCACGTGTCCGCCTGCTCCTCCAGCTCCCAGGTGACGCCGCGGCAGAGACTTGTTGCCACGTGAGACTAGCCCGTGTGTCCTGGCTTTGGAGCAGAGCTGAGCCCCCTCCGGGGTCTGTCACCTCGGCGGAAGGGGCTGCCGGTACCGCTCAGACTGGGGCCCTGCCGGGTCCCAAGCACAAGCCATGTGCCTGTGAATACCTGCTGAGTGAGCGCCCAGAGGGGCAGAGCCAGGACCTGGGTGTTAGATGGCCATCCCTGTCAGAGACGTGGCCCTTGGGAAGCCTGCGGGCTTCAGAGAGCGGGGCAGGCCTGTTCTCCAGCACTGGAGGCTGGTGGCTGTCCTCCCTTCCCAGGAGGGGTGAGCCCTCAAGGACGTTGCTGAAGTCCACGCATCCGTTCTGTTTGGGAGGGCTTGAGGCATGTGGTGATGGACATCTATCAGGTATTCATCATACCACTTGATAGATCTTATTCGATGCGTTTCCTGGAGTTTGTCTAAGAAACTGGAATTGGGTTAATCTGTAATTTTTGGTGAACAGTGTAGTCTCAGTTTTAATGTATAATATCTCACCCAAGATATTCAGTAGCTTTAGCCTTGATCTTGTAGAAGATAAATTGGTTTAAAAATGTTTAGCTTTTGAGTAATAGATTTTACCTCGATTGCCAGGCCATTTTGTAAAGCTTGCTGCTAAAACCCATTTATATGTTTTTCTCCATGTTGTAGGTTTATTTTGCTGGCCTGCGATGGCCTCTTCAAGGTCTTTACCCCAGAAGAAGCCGTGAACTTCATCTTGTCCTGCCTGGAGGTGAGCACTCATCAGGGGTGGGCGCCCGTTGTTCCGGCTGCCCTTGGGCTTCAGAGGAGTCCCGGGCCCCCTCCTCCCCGTGAAGTCCCGGGCCCCCCTCCTCCCCGTGAAGTCCCGGGCCCCCCTCCTCCCCGTGAAGTCCCGGGCCCCCCTCCTCCCCGTGAAGTCCCGGGCCCCCCTCCTCCCCGTGTCCCCGTGGGGAGCGGGAGCTCCATCCAGGGCACTCACCACTCAGTTTGTCCTGCCACCCGCACCCCCCGGCCATGGGGACTGGGGCGCGGTTGTCCCTCGTGGCAGGGGCGTCTCAGGAGTGGGGGGTGCAGGGTCCCTGTTCACCCGCGCCCCTTTCCCCTGCAGGATGAGAAGATCCAAAGGCGGGAAGGGAAGCCCACTGTGGACGCCCGCTACGAAGCCGCCTGCAACAGGCTGGCCAACAAGGCGGTGCAGCGGGGCTCGGCGGACAACGTCACGGTGATGGTGGTGCGCATCGGGCTCTGAGGAGGGCGGGCGGGCGGCCCCGGCGCCGAGGTGCGTTTCGTGTTGTGCGCGTTACGTGTTCCGTGTACTCCTGTGGGACGCCCATGGCTGTAAATAAAGGTGTTTTTTCTAGACTTCTGAGTTGTCTTACTACATCTTGAGCAACACCTGGCCTTTCAGAGGCTGTGTTTGCTTTTGGGTGTGTTGGGCTCTTTCCTTGATAGCAGGGTCACAGGCTCCTGCACCGGCCAGCAGTCCTGCTCCGTGCGCAGCGCCTCGCGCTCACGGGCACCTTTCCCGTGCTGCGGCCCCGGTAACTGGTCGGGAAGTAGCATTTCACAGGGAGGAGTCTGAGGCGGTGACTGGCTTAGACAGGCCAGCGCGGAACCCAGGGCTGGAGGCTCCGGCTGCCTTCAGCTCTGCAGATGAAAATAAGGTGGCAAAGCGTTAACGCAGCGTGAGCCCAGACGCAGCCGGGAGGTCAGGCCAAAAGCTGAGGCTGTCACCCTGCAGAGTGTGCCCCACCAGGCCCTCCAAAACACCGGACCTGTGATAACAGGCGCCATCTGGCTGCCTGGGCGTGAGACGCGCGTGTCTCCAGGTCTGGGCTGTCCCCCTGCAGCCCGTGTGGCCTGGGCCCGGCCTGGCTCAGGGGCGCGCGCACTGGGCCCTGGGCTGGGCTGAAGTTGGGTTTCACAGCAACACTTCTGTCCAAGACGTAAAAACACGTGGTGAGCCTACCCAGGAAGACAAACTCGAAAGTTCTTTTCAAGCCCTTCTGGACAGAGCAGGACACCGGTGTTGCTGGTAAAGCTCCTTAGTAAACAGCTTTCAGGTCTGTGTAAACGCTTGCCTTAGGATGATGCAAGATTCTGAGGGCTGGCTGCTGAAGCTGCTGTTTGCGGGCCACGCCCAGCCTGCATGCAGGCCTTATCACCTCGTCAGCGCCGTTAGAAGGACTGGCCTCCCTGCTGCAGGTACCTCGGGACCGTTTCCAGCACACCCCTTCCCAGCGCGGGGAGCCGGGAGAGGCAGCATGCCATCATGGGAGGAAGGAACCTCGGCGTCTCAGAACTGGGAAACCGCACGTTTTTCAGTCAACCTTTCCTTATAGCCGACAAGGCCCTAGTCTGAGAGGCTTGGCGCGGGGCTTCCCTGGCAAACCCACGCTCCCCAACCCCCAGTGGGAACCTCCCCTCCACCTCCCCTCCTGGAGCTCGCCCCTCCGCCCTCGGGAGCCTGGCCTAAATGACTCAGATTCTGTGTTTTAAGGTCGGCCCTTTGCTTCTATAACTTTGTGTAACCCCATAAAACAGTTCTCGAACAGTGAGTTTTTATACATAAATATATTTCACCCGACATACAATAAATACTTCAGTTAATTGCTGTATAACACACTCATTGAGAATAAAAAGGACCATGGGTCTCCCCAGGGTGAATTTTCTAAAGTATCTGTACCCACTGGGTACAGAGAAATCCAGAAGAGGGCGTGGCCACACCACCCCTTATCTCGGAGCGAGGTGGGCAGGCAGGACGCCAGCCAGCTGGCACTTCCTGGTAGGGTGGGGGCGAGTCCTACTGAGAACTGTGCCCAGCCCGCCGAAGGGCACGGACTAGTCGGTTTGTGTGCGTGGGGCCTGTGGGGTGGAAGCTTTGGGCTCCTGGGGACCAGTCACCTGCTCAGCCCAGGCCGGCCAGAAGGTCAAGGGGCGGGGTGACTGTGGCCCCTGCCTCGGCCCGCAGGCACCCTTGCCAGACCAGCTTGGCCCCCAGGAGCTCCTGCGGTACCAGTGTGACTGTGGCCTGTTTTCCGTGCAGGAACGGGGCGGGGGGTAACTTCTTCAGCAGGCCAAGGGGCCCTGTGTCAAACTGCAGGAACTCTCAGACACCCTTGTCTCCTCATAGGAACAGCTGCCATCCTCCCCGCCCCCTGCTCACCCCTGAACCCCATCACCGCTGCGGCAGGATGGAGCACTTGTCCCCAGCCTGCCCGCAATGCCCATCTGAACTTGGGGCCACAGTACCACCGAGTGGGGAAGGCGCTCTGAAGAGCCCAGAGCTGGATGGACCCAGGGCTGGGCCACGGTGACTGGGCACCCAGGGCTGCCAGCCTGCGGGACCACAGCTTCACTCATCCAGATGAGGGTGCAGGGCCTGGCTGCCCCAATCTGCAAGGACGTTCCAGCTCTCTAATGGTGGGGGGGCTCAAGCAGCGCGCCAGGGCCTCAAGGGGACGGGCAAGACCACCTCTTCCGGGAGAGGGTTTGCAAAGGAGGGGATGGTGGGAAGGCCAGGTGAGCTCGCAAGTAGCCTCTCACACATGAGAACAGTTCTGGACCGCCACTGTCCCCGTCGGCCCCCGTCCAGTGTCCCTGCTGCCCCAGGCTGCTGTGCCCAAGGCCACAAGGGCAGGCTCGGGCCCTGTGGGCCCTGCAGGCCAGCAGTGCCCTGAGGTCCATGGTAGCCAAAGGCACAGCTGGGAGAGGGGCTGGGTGGCCTCTCCCCTCCTTGTTGGCACGCCCAGCAGGCAGCTCACGCGAGCCCTAGGAAAGAGGGAGAAGGTGTGGACAGACCTCAGCCGCAAAGCTGGGCCGCCTGGGCAAGCCAGCCAGGGGGCAAGGAGGGGCCCAGGTCTGCAGCCAGCGGGGGACGAGGGCGCGCCTGGGCATGCTGAAACCCCTCCCTGGGAAAGACGGCAGCGGAGATTCCCCGGAGCTCCGTGGCCGCCAGTGGGCGTGTCCCTCCGCGGGCTGCCCATCGTGGTGTCTCTGGCTCCCGCTGCGGTGGCCAGGGTGGGCAGTTCAGCCGGCTCCCTCCTGCCCGCGGCCTCTGCCACTCCGACAGCGCCCCCGGGGTTGTTCACACTCGGGCTGGAGGAAGGGCCTGGCGTGGCGCTCACACGCCAAGGAGGATGGCGCTGAAGTGGGAGCCGCTGCGCACCGTGAGCGCGGAGCCGCTGGCGTTATCCAGGAAGACGGAGGCATACTGCCCGGCCTGCGGGGAGGCACTGCGGTCAGCGCCGACACCTCGCCCTCAAAGCCAGCACCTCTGACCCCTGTTCTCACGCTTTCTCCTCAGCTCCATCAGCCTCCTGCACTGACGGACTCCAGGGCCAGAGTCAAGCTTTCTCCGCAAAACTCAGGCAGGAGGGTGTCCCTCCCACCATGGGCCTGGCCACTGACCCCTCTGGTAGAGCTGTCCTGAGGCCAGTGGTGGGGCCTTCCTGCCCCAGATGTGGTCCGGGCACCACAGGGTCACGTCCCCAGGTGTGAAGCGGGAGCTCCCAAAAATGCAGAAACCGGGGATTCCATCTCGGGACCCCAGGCCCACCATGCCGCCTGAGGTCATCATGCAGGGCCCAGACCTCTCAGCAAACACAGCCACAGCGCCTGCAGCCACAGCCTGGCCTCCAATCCTGGTGTTGCTGGGTGAGCCTGGGCAAGCTACTTAACCTTTCTGTGCCTAAGTTCGCTTACCCACCTCAAATCACTGTGGGTTAATGAGTAATTTATGTGAAGCGCTCAGAACAGGCCTGGCCTACCTAAGGCTGTTTGCACGTAAACTGTTACTCAACACATCTGCAACTAGATTTTTGTTTCCAGGAAATCCTTTTTCATCCATTTCTCGACCACCTGCCCCAAATCCCCACAGTCTAGAAAGAGACTGTCGCTCGGGGGTCTTCCCGCAGTCTCAGTGGACCAGGGGGTCGTGATGTTCTCCCTGGGACAGCTGACCTCTGTTACTGTCCTCTACTGCTCCCCTGCCCAACCGAGTTCTTTCAGAAGGGCCTGTTCAGGCCAGCCCTCCACATGGGATGCCTGGGAGGTCAGAAACCAGACTGAGGAGCAGAGCAGAGGACGGGGCGGGGCAGGCAGGTGTGGGAAGGGAGACCCAGTAACACACAGCTCGACTCTGCCGGGACTAGCGGGCGTGCTCCGTGCTGCCCTGACCCTCGCTGGGCTTGGAGGCGAGCGCACTGCACCCAGCTCCTGAGCCCACGGGCAGCTCTCCCTGCGGGCGGTGGTTCCCCACGCTGGGGCTGCCCCACATACCTGCAGGTAGAGAACGCCACTGACCGAGATGGTGAAGAGCTCGCTGCCGCTCTCCAACCCCATGACGGTCTCCAGGGAGCTGTGGCCAAAGGGGAAGACGGTGCGCCTGAGACCCAGGCCCCAGCCCCCCCAGGCCGTGCTCCCAACCACCCAACACCCGGCCAGGCACCACGGAAACGGCAGCCTTAGCCAGGCTTCTGGGGGAGGTGGTATCTGGACTAGGTCCCCAACAGGAGCGAGGACGGGGGTATGCCACCAGGGCCGCGGGTCCGGGCTCTGATGGGACGTGAGACACCGTGGGGGGTGAGGGGGTGCACGAAGTCTGGGTTCAGGCCTGGCCGGTGCGCAGCTTTCCAAACCACAGTGAGGTGCGAACTTCACTCATGCACGCCTTCTGCCACTGCTCTCCGCCTGGGCTGTCTGGGCGCTGGGGTACAGAAGGAGCAGCCCAGCCCTTCTGAACCATACCGGAGCGTGGATGGGGCGGGAGAGCGCAGGGGGAGAGTACCGCACAGACCGGGCGGGGAAGCCCTCTGAGGCTGCGACGTTGGCATCTCGGTCGGGGGATGGTATAGTCAGTCCCTTTTGGGTGCAGGTGGGATGTGGGTGCTAGGGCGACGGGGTGGGGAGGGCGGGCTGCGGAGGGTCGGTTTGGGGAGGCGGGCAGCGCCAGGAGGCTGGAGGAACCTTGCTAACAGGCGGGGGAAGGCCCGAGGGAGAAGGCGGGCGCCCACTCACGCATGGTGCTGGCACCGGGACTCCAGGCAGATGAGCAGACGCAGGCGGTCCCGGGGGCGCGGCGGCCCCCGCCTCGGAGGCTCGGCCAGCGCTGCGGGGAGGCGCGGGGGTGGTGGTCAACGGGCGGCGGGGCAGAGCGCGGCGGGGCGACCCCCACTCGCCCCCAGCCCGGGGCCGGGCCTCACCCACGTGCAGCGTGGCGGCGAGCGCGTAGAAGCCGGCGACGGGCGCCGTGTACTGGCCGCTGGTCAGGTTCAAGCCCGGGCCGCGGCGAAAGGCGCCCTCGGCGTCGGGCTGCGGGCGCACAGACGGTCACCCCGGGCCCGCCGCAACGCGGCCGCCCCGCCCCGGCCCGGCCCGGCCTGGACTCACCACGTAGTAGAGGCCGAGCTCGTGCAGCGCGCGCCGCTCCACCGACGCGTCCCGGCGCAGGCGGCAGTGGAAGGCGGCCTCGACGCGCGGCGCCCGCGGGCCCGGGGCCAGGGGCGCGGCCAGCAGCGCCAGCACGCCCGCGCCCCCCGCCGCCGCCTCCTCCTCGTCCTCCGGGCGCGCGGCCGGCACCGCGGCGGGAACGCGCTCCGCGCACTCGCGCGTGCGCACCGCGCCTGGCACAGAGCGGGCGGTGGTCGCGCCGGGACCCCCAGCCTCGGCCCGCCCTGCCGTGTACCGCCCGGACCCCTGCCCCAAACCCGGGTGCCGCCGAGAGCGCGGGCACCATTACCGATGACCCCGAACCGAGCGCCGGGCGCCCGCGCTCGGGAATCCACAGGAGACCCGCTCCGGCCTGCAGGGTCTTCGGAACCGGCTTCCCGATCGCGCGGCTGCTCCCGTTTCCTTTCACGCTTTGGCTACCGGGAAGCTCAGGGCTGGCGCACCCAGGACCCCTGTTCTCCTGCCTCACCTGTTTATCCAACCGCTTCTCACCCCGGGCTGCTGCTGCTTTTACTCTGTTTACATTTTTATTGAATCAGGAAGTTCAGCAGGATAAGCCAGACCCCCCCTCATTTGGGGAAAGAAGCTGAGTGTAAGGAAATTATTATTGCAGAGAATGTGGAGGTTCTTCAGCCGCTGAAAATGGTCTATGTAAATGAAGTGTAGTGACAGTCGCTCAGTCGTGTCCGACTCTTGGCGACTCCGTGGACTGTAGCCCACCAGGCTCCTCTGCCCATGGGATTCCCCAGGCAAGAATACTGGAGTGGGTTGCCAGGCCCTCCTCCAGGGGATCTTTGTGACCCAGGGATGGAACCTGGGTCTCCTGCATCACAGACAGATTCTTTACCATCTGAGCCACCAAGGAAGCCCCAGTACATTAAATAGAAGAGGGAAAAGACTCAACAGCTCTTCACAGTGAAATGAACTCTAGTCGGTACCCAGAGCCCTCACCCAGCAGCTGGCCACAGTGCAGGGACACCACCCCGGGTGGTAGAGCCCCCTCAGCTCTGCTTTCGCCCTCTGCGGCCTCCAGCCCCAGCCTGCCCCTCCCTGTGCCCCCGGGACTGTCCTCCCTGCCCTGTGAGGGCAGCCTCCTGGGGCCCGCCCGTTGGGCTCTGCAGCCAGCAGCAGAGATGTGTTGGGGGAAGAGGCGGGGCACAGGTGAAGGGAAGAAAGCGGCCTGAGATCTCCCTGGTGTCACTGCAGGACCCTGTGGAGCACTCTGCAAGCTTAAGGAGCCCTGACTCCTCCCAAACAGTCCCCACTGGGGTAACGACGGCTGGGATCTCTCGGCTTTTGCAGGCTCAGCGCCTCCCAGGTGGGGTATGGAGGCTGGTCCCCAGCTGCCTACTGAACACTGAGAGGCCAAGTCCATCCTCCTCTGTGAAGCCGCGTCCTCATCCACTCCTCCCCAACCCCCACCAGCCTCTGACCCACATACAGCCCTGACCAGGGCCAGCACCAGCGCCGTGGCCTACGGGATACAGGCCAACGAGAGGAAGGTCCGGCGCATCTCAGTTCCCCGGGGACGCCCTCTCCCCACCCTGCTCTCCCCAGTGGGGTGTGTATCTGTGTGGTACCCACCCCCTACCTTTCAGCAGCAGCTGGAACTCCTTCAGTAGGACCTCAGGTGGGGTGATGGGGCCTGGGGGGCCCTGGGGGCCAGGAGGCCCTGGGGGTCCTGGCAGACCAAACTGAAAGAGAAGGCTGACAGTGAGGACTTCTGAACAAGCGGGGTGGGTTGGGGGAGACTGGGGGCACCCCCTCTGTGAGCTCTTGCCACCAAGGCTGGTAAAGTTACGGGAAGGGGGGAGACTCCTGCTTTGACCCCTGAGGGGTAGGTCGGCCTCCAGTTCCCCTGAGGAGGCCATGAAAGCTGCAGGCACAGGGCTGGGGTTGGTGGGGCCGCTGGGGGCCAGGCTGGGAAGAAGGGGGCTGCAGCCCACCCCTGGGGCTGAGGGAGGGAGAGAGGGGCGGGCTGCTCCAGGCCACTTTTGAGTCTCAGGTCTGTCACCGCCCCAGTCGGCAAGTCCCCCTGTGCCTGGCCACCCCCAGGCGCAGGGGGCAGGGGTGTCCTCAAGGAGCCCTCACTGGACTGGGCTTGGATCCTGCCAGAGGAGCCTGGGGAGCCCCCAGCTCAGCTTGGGGGGGATGGGTGAGGCCCCGGGGGCGGCCCAGCCAACAGGCTGCCCCAGGCTCAGAGCCCGCACGCCACCGCTGGGTCGGCCCTGGGGAGCAGGGAGGCCAGGACTCAGCAGGGCGGCCCAGCCCTGCCTGGCGCGCCCACCGCAGGGGACCTCACTGGGGCCCAAGGCAAGGGTCAGCCGTCAGAAGCAGGGGCCAGGCCCCGCTCAGGCTGAAGGACGGTGGGCGCCGGCAGCCGCCCAGGCCCCCCATGGCCCCCAGACTGTGTCATTCCAGCCCACCCGCAGGTCCCTCCTGCTCGGTCTCTGACTGCCCTGCAGTCCAGCCCAGGCCTCCCAGGCCAGGATACAGAGAGGGCAGAGAAAGCGGGGAGCCAGGGAGGCTGCCTGGCATTCTAGGGGTGTAGGTAAATGGCCAGAACAGGCACCCCGAACTCAGGGTTACAAAGGCCCCTGACGACACTTCTGTGCTCTCTGGCCTGAGCCTGGGGGTCTGTGCTTGTTGGGCATGCTCAGGGTGGGAGCAGGGGGCAGTGAGTGAGGGTGTGGGGTGATGGTGGTGGACTGGGGGACTGGAGAAAGGCCTGTGCGTGGAGGTTCACACACACACACACACACACACACACACACACACACACACACACACACACTGGCTGGACCCTGTGCGTGGAGGTTCACACACACACACACACACACACACACACACACACACACACACACACACACTGGCTGGACCCTGTGCGTGGAGGTTCACACACACACACACACACACACACACACACACACACACACACACACACACTGGCTGGACCCTGTGCGTGGAGGTTCACACACACACACACACACACACA
>ML664209.1:1504933-1547388 GCA_007570785.1 Antilocapra americana
ATGAGGCTGTGAGCTCGCTCCACGGGGGGCTCCTGGAACACAGCCGCCAGCGAGTTGTTTTGCCTCCTGGACAGGGCTGCCGGCCAAGCAGACCGAACTCTTTGCAAGGGGTCGCTGCGCAGGACTGGTCTTCTCCGGCCCCGTGGGCCCCCGTCGCTGTCAACAGTGCTGCCCCCCAAGACAACACAGCCCCAGCGTTCAGCCCCTTCCTCTCGGCTGTGGAGGACAACCCCCGGGGAACAGCCGTTCCTCGGCCTGGACCCTGCAGGGGAAGACCCTGGGTGTGGGCAGAGGAAGAGGTGCCCAGCTTCAGGGCAGGTGAAAGCTGGCACTGCCAGGCCCCTCCCAGCCCCCCTCCAGTGGAGCTACAGTGCGTGCCCATCCCTGAGGACCAGACCACCAGCCTCAGGCAGGGCCGCCCATGGCCAGCAGGCACCCCAATCAACCCCCGGGACTGGAGTTTTCGGGAGGCCAATTTCCGCCCTCAGGGCTGCGAGGCCTGCACTCCCGGACTGTTTCGGGGACTGCAGGTGGGGTGTCCTGCACCGAGATACGGTGACACAGGCCCCCCACCGTCCTCAGGGCTCCTGAGACCTGTGCCCCAGGTAGGGCAGTGATGGGTCCAGAATGTCCACCTCCCCCCACCCTGCCTTGGCAGGCTGCATTCTGACCAGTTCTGCCATGGTGGAGCTCCAGGAGGTAACTTCCAGGGAGAGGCCTCCAGCCTTGTGGGCAGCAGGCCCCGGACAGTCTGGGCTCCGGGCAAGGCTGCCAGCTGGGAAGGAAACTGGCTCAAGAGGGCTTGGATGAGGTCATGGGCACTGACTCGGGCAGCTGGAGGAAGGACCCTGGGATCTTGGAGCTGGCCAGGCTCAGGGGTCTCGCAGCCGCTCTGCAGGGATCCAGGGCCTTCTATCAGGAGCCGGTGGGCTGTGATGGGGACGGGGCTTCTGTGACAGAGGGATGTGGGTCGGAGGGAGAGGCCTCAGCGTGCCCGGGGCGTCCCCACACCTTCCTGGGAGCCGCGCCCTGCGAGGCCTCGCCCAGTGGTCCCTCTCCATGAGTGCCAGGACCCGTGACCCCAGTTCACCTTGCCACACCGCCCTCGGGGGAACACGCAGGAGGACTCTGTCCAGGGTGGACTGTGTGCTGGGCCAAGCCCTCCCACTGGCCCAGGAGCCTGTGGAAGGACTCAGACCCCAGTTTGGCTTGAAACAGAAACAGGTGGACCCACGTTGGGCTGGGGGCCTGGGAGACGGGCTGCGGCAGTGTGGTGGGCGTCGGGCACTGCCCCGGCTGATGGAGGTGTGCAGCCTCCAGCGGCTCTCAGAAAGGAGCCCTGCCTCCAAGGCCAGAACCCACCCCCCCAACCCTGGAAGCCCCTGAAGCCCCTCTGTTTCCTGACCATCACAGCCCAGCCTCTGGCAACCCTGCTCCCCGCTGCCCCCCGGGGCTGAGGTGGGCTGTTGGGGTAGGGTTTGCCTACAGTCCAGGGGAAATGGGAGGGAGTGACGGGAACAAGGGCTTCGGGGGAGCCCCTCCGGGGAGTGATCAGGGCTGGCTGCCGCTGTCACCTGTCTTCAGGGGGGGCATCGGGGGGGGGGGGGGGGGGGGGCGTCGTGGTTCCCACGGTGACGCTGAGAGCAGAGGTGCAGGCCTGAGCCTCTGCGCACCGCCCACAGGCGTCTTCAGAGAAAAGAAAGTCCAAGCGCCCTCCGCAGAGCCCTCCCCTCCCTGTCTGGAGGCCCCACCCACACTGAGGGCAGCTCTGAAGGCCCAACCTCCTGGTCTCCCCCATCCTGACCAGCCAGAAAGGAAGGAGAGGGCAGAGCGAAGTATCAGCCAGAAGTCACACATCGGAGGCGGGCTCCCCGTCCACACACACTTCTTCCCTCCCTCTCCAGTTGGCAGGAAGGCAGTTGTTTATTTCCAGAGAACAGGCACCGAGGAGATAGGGGCAAGGTTGGGGTGGGGAGGGGTGGGGGTCAGAGACTTGCTCACACTTTTACAGATACCCTCTTCCCAACTTCAGGAGGAGGGAGTTATTTACGCTTTACGAGCTTCCCAACCTGGAAGTCCCCAGGGAATAGGCATCTTTTTTCCCCCAAACCCAGAACTTTGCTTTTCATGACAACCCAAATGCCAAGGTCAGCCAAGCCCGCAAGCTAAGCGTTTCCCCGTCCCCTGTAGAGAGGGGGACACCCGGGTCAGCCCCGGTCCCCGCCGGCTCGCGAAGCCGTGCTCCCTGCCGCAGCGGAAGCGAGCGCGCTGCGCCCGCGGGGCGCCCGGGGACCCAGGGGCGCGCTCTGGGCGGGGAGGCTGAGGCCCGAGGTCTCCAGGGCCCGGGCAGGCCGGGAGGCGTCTTACCGGCGGGCTGGCGGCCGGCCCCGCGGGCAGTTCGTTCCCGGGCGGCGGCTCGTCGCGGGCGCGGCTCCCCGAGGGCGCGCCGGGCTCCGGGGAGCCCGGGCCCACGGCGGCGGCCAGCAGGCTGGCGTAGGCGAGCAGCAGGGCCCGCGCGGGGCAGCGGGCGGCGGCCATGCGGGCGGCGGGCCCCTCTGGCCTGCGAGCGCAGCTTCTGGCCTCGGCCCCCGGCTCCGCGCCTTTTAACGCGCTCGAATCCCCCGCCTCGCCGGGGCGCGCCTCCCCGCCCGGCGCCGCCTCCCGCTCCGCGCGCGCTGCCGCCGTCGGGGGCGGCGCGGGGCGCGAGCGGGGCCGCGGGGTCAGCGAGGCGCTGCGGGGAGGGCCGTGCAGCGGGCGGGGCTCGGGGCCCGCGGCTGCCGGGGGCCGGAGCGCCCTCTCCTGTCGCGCGCGTTTCCTCTCCGCTCCGGTCCCTCCTGCGCGCTGTCCAGCCTCTGCGTCGCGGGCACCTCGGCGCCCCTCTCCCGGCCACAGGGCATCCCATCTCCCCTCTCTGTCCCGCGCGCCTCCTGGGGGGGACCCCGAGACGCCTCTCCCTCACCGCGCGCTGGGTCTTACTAGATGGATCACATCTGAGCCCGAAGACTGTCAGAGCCCCTCTTTGGCGCCCCTTTCCCAGGCGGCGACCCCTCCCTGCTTCCCACGGCCTGGGCCCCCCCTGAGCTCAGAGACGCGCTGTTTCTGCCCGTCAGGCGAACCTGCGGGGGCCTCGGGGGCTGGGGGTGCAGAGGAGATCTACCGTCTGAGAGTGGGCGCCCTGAGGCCTGGACTGGGAGGACGGAGTCCTGCCTCGAACTCTCGGGGGGTCGGGGGCAGATCCGACCGGGGACCGAGGACCAGATACCTGCAGCTCCCCGAGATCAGGCAGCCCACTGGTGTAGCCAACTGGCTGGCCTGAGCTCCAGGCTCCCCCCTGGAGAGAGCCAACCCCTCTCCGCTCCGGGGCTGTTTGCTCTGTGACCCCCTCCCTTCCCGCACCCCGCACCCACCACTGCCCCCCCAGGCTGGCACTCCAGGCTCAGGCTCTCCTGTACCTCCCTGAGGTGCCTGCACCGGGAGGGCAAACTGCACCTTATCTAGAGGACTCGGGGAAGGGCACCTCTGAGGAGCCACCTTACAGAGCCTGTGCCCTCACCAGGGATGACTTCCAGCTCGTCTGAGAAGAGGGAAGACCCCCTCCCCAGTCCTGTTTCAGAGAGCGGTAGCCAGGGCCTGCGGGGGGAGCCTTGAGCCATCTTTGGGACTGTTTCCAGGGGCCAGGAAACACTACACTTTAGGACAGGCCTGAAATTTGATGTTAATTGTTCCCTCTGAGTCTGCCTCTTTCCTGTAGGATGGTGGGGGTGATGGTAGTTTTAGATTTCTTAAAGGAAAAAATGCCCTTCACTCTCTGAGAGTGTGTTCCCCCCACCCAGGAGTCTGTGTCCCGTAGACTCACTCTATGAGACTTACAGGCAAATTAGAACTGCACAGGAATTCCATCTTTATACATGTTTGGGGGGGGGTAGGTATCAGTGGAATAAAAAAACAAATTCCTATAGAAATTGCAGCTTTGCTGTGGCACATATACACAATGGAATATTACTCAGCTATTTAAAAGAATGCATTTGAGTCAGTTCTAATGAGGTGGGTGAAACTGGAGCCAATTATACAGAGTGAAGTAAGTCAGAAAGAAAAACACCAGTACAGTATAATAACGCATATATGTGGAATTTAAAAAGATGGTAACAATGACCCTATCTTCGAGACAGCAAAAGAGACACAGATGTAAAGAACAGACATTTGGACTCTGTAGAAGGTGAGGGTGGGATGATTTGAGAGAACAGCACTGAGACATGTGTATTATCGTATGTGAAGCAGATCGCCAGTCCAGGTTCGATGCATGAGAAAGGGCGCTCAGGGCCAGTGCACTGGGATGACCCTGAGGGATGGGGTGGGGAGGGTGTGGGAGTGGGGCTCAGGATGGGGACACATGTATACCCACGGCTGATTCACATCAATGTATGGCAAAAACCACTATAATATTGTAAAGTAATTAGCCTCCAATTAAAATAAATAAATTAATTTACAAAAAAAAAGAAATTGCAGCTTTGCAAGAAGACATGTGAAAAATACTGGTTTATATTATATGCATTCAATGAAACATATGAACTTATTCCATTGACAACTGCTCAGTAGTTTTGTTACAAACGAAAGCATTTGCTCCAATATTTGTAGATGGTGCTGCTGGAAGGCCCTCAGAGAATTCAGGCTTTCTTGGGTGGCTTCTCACTTCTGGCCCCACAGGCACATCTATTAGAGAGCCAGGCACTGGGACTTTGCAATGTCGTGTGCGTGCGTGCTGGGTGTGTGCTTCAGCATTCAGTATTAACATTTTTGCTCTGTTTCATTTTGGGGGGAAGACTTTGAGACCGTGAGATGCTGAGTGTGGGGTGTTCTCGTTGCTGGAACCCTCAGTTTTGCTGGCAGGGAGGGCCGTCTGTCCTCAGCTTGTGCAGCTCTGAGTAGTACCTTCATGATTCTGAACAAGCTTGTCCTTACCCAGCGTCGCATTCACTTCCCATGGCCCAGCTGGTCAGCCCCGTGCGGCCGGGGCCTCACCAGGCACGCACAGCCTGGGCTTGGGGCTGCGCTGGGCCCCTGTGCCCTGGGCATGGTCCCATCTTCACAGCCACACGTTTTGCATCAAGGTCCTGCCTATTTCTGATGATGAGCTGGAAGCGTACTGAAGCTACGGCTCTGTCTGTTCCCTGAGATGGTGCCCCTTAGGAGCTTCCTGTGGGGGTCTGGCTGTGAGCAAAGCCCAGGGAAATGCATGCAGCTGCCTCCCTTGAACCAGGGGCTCATCACAGAGCTCTCCCTTCCCTGGGTGGCGGCAGGTGGGGTGCAAGGCCACAGAGCAGCCGCCCGGGGTGGTGGGAAAGGGGCCCCTCCCCCGAAGGTGGCCAGCCTGTCCAGGAGCTTCTGGGGGTCTCAGCCTCCTTGCCTGAGAGCTGGGGTGAATGTGTGTGTGTCCTAGGGCCTGCTGCGGGTGAGGTGCCGCCACAGAGGGTGCTGCGTGGAGCCGTGAGTGAGGCCGGCCGGCCTGCCTTCCGGGTCATCATGGCACATTGTTGGGGGGAGGGGGCCCTCAGATTTGCCTGAAGACAGAGGCCCTGGGCCGTGGAGGCCGTGACCGAGAATTTAGAGCCCAGGTCAGACCCAGCAGCCCGTCTGCTTGGCAAAGCTGGTCCTCACCCAGCCCCCCGGGCTTTGGAGGAGGCCCATCTCGGGGCCTTCAGATACTCGAGCCTCAGTTTGCTGCTCTGTACAACGGGTACAATGGCAGCTGTCAGCCCTGAGCCCTTGTCTGGGGTCCTACTGGTTAGGGGTACGGTGGCTGGTAACGGTCACCCCCAGAAGGGAGGCCTGCTGCCTGGGGCCTCTGCTCTGGGTTGCTGGCCTGTGTTCTGCTCAGGAGAGGCCGGCTGCTCTCGGGACCGTATGTGCTGTTAGTCCGATCTTGCGCCCTGGGAAGGTGAGCCTCTCACCTTTGGCGATACCAGGGACGCAGGGAGACAGAGGGACCAGGTTTGGGTCATGTGATCCTTCGGACATTCTTGTGATATGGTTTCCAGCTCACAGTAGGGAGCCTTGGCCCTCGTGAGGCCAGCAGTGAGGACCGGAGCCGTTGCCATGTGAAAAGCAGTTATTTTCCCAAGCCGTGAGCAATCCTCATGATGTCACAGGCCGGCCAGAGGACCCAAATCGAATCTGCTCCGCTGCTCCGTGGCCTCCGTACGCTCTCTGGAGGTGACAGCATGGCCCGGCCCCGGGGTGAGAGCGTGCAGAGGGTTGGGGCCTCCAGGTGGGGCTCCGTGCGTGCTGCTGGGGGGTCACAGCTCCACAAGAGCTTCCACGGAGGGGAGGGGAGCTCAGCAAAGCGTCACACAGGCCAAGGACCCCCCCATGGGGCTCTGGGGGCCCTGCGTGTCCCTCCCCAGCGGCAGCGTCCTGTGGGTACAGAAATGGGGGCCTTGCCTGCAGGCAAGGTAATGGGTCCCAGAGCTGAGGCGCTGGAGTGGCCGCAGGCAGGGGCCGGGTGGTGTGTGGGGTGGCCCCCCCACCTTGTGCCTTGGGGCCTGGCGGAAATCCAAGCCTCATTCCTGGGCCCTCAGGTCATGGCCTCAGCCCTGGCTTCCCGGCGGCCTAATGCAGCCAAGCTGTTCCCACTCGCATCTCTTCCTACAGAGGAAGGACCTCTGCCGATGAAGTCATGGGAAGCCCAGCTCCCTCTGCCCCCAGAACTGCGGGAGCCTCAGCAGCCTGTGGAGTGGCCTCTGGTGGGGGCAGGCAGCCCGCCTCTGCTGTCTGCCTGACATCTACCCCGCTCTCAAATCACGTGGTTGCCCCCACTGCACAGATGAGGAAACTGAGGCTAAGCCTCGGGGTTGGCCTGAGGTCATGGGGCACCCAGGTGTCCTCTCCCTCCCTAGCTCCCTTTCTGGGCTCTGAGTCTGCTCTGCTTGGCCCTGGAGGCAGAGGGGTGGTGGCAGCTCCCCCTGTTGGTGGTCCCAGGAGCCCCCCAACCCCCCCCACCAAGTCGCCTCAGCCTGCCCGTGAGGGGCCAGAGCCAGGTGCCCTGAATGGTGACAGCTCGGCCGGTCAGACGAAGGGGGTTCTGGAACCCGAAAGTGGAGGCCCAGGCCCTGCAGGGGGGCGTGCTCCCCCACCCCAAGTACTGAGCCCCGTTGCCATGTGGGCGGGCAGAACAGAAATCAGGCCTTCCCCTAGGACATTTTCAACCACGGGTGTTTGATCAGAAAAAAAAGTCCAATGTGACACGCTGAGTCTTTGAAATAGCACCTTCAATCTAAAAAATATTCCTGGTGATTTTCTTACAGAAAGCAGCGAGGATCCCAGAGACCTTAGTCCTCGGTTTCACTCACCTAGTCCACCATCTGACAGACCAGGTGTCCTGAGGGCTGGGGCTTGTGTTCCTTTGGAAGCAGACCCTCAGCACGCCCCGCTCTGTCTGGGTCCTGGGACCCACTCAGCTCTCTCCGAAGAGGTGGGCAGGAAGAGTCAGTCTGGGAGCAAAGTGGCCCAGGGTCTACAGGAGCTGGAGGGACCGGGGATCTGTTCCTCAGAGCCAGCGATGCCAGGGGCCCCGCAGTCCCGGAGCGATTCTCAGAGGAGCCCATGGGCTGGCCCTGGAGAGGAAACCCAGGTCCGGAGGGTGACAGGAGCTGCCCAAGTTCTTGGGCATAGCATTGCAAAGAGTCGGACACGACTTTAGCAACTTAGCACACACCCCAAGAAAAGGGGGAGCCCTGGCCCTTCCTGCTCCCCTCTCTGGGCAGCCTTGCTTCCCTCTCTGCCCCCAGCACCCCCAGCAAGTGGAAGGACTCTCTCTCCCAGCCTCCACAGCTTAGCTCCTTCCTTGTTTCTGGGGGTGCTGCCCTCCAGGGGGGCTGACCCAGAAGGTGCAAGGCCTCCTATTTCCCCAGAAGCAGCCTTTGGAAACCAGGTGCCAGTGTGAGCCTCGGTGCCAGGAGACCCCATCTGAGCCAACCCCCTGTGCCTGAGACCAGAGAGGGTGGGCGGCAGGCCGGGTCACACAGCTGTGGGATAGAAGCAGGCCCACCAAGGCGGGTGCTGACCCCACCTCAGGGCCCTTTGCTCTGTGCCACCTGCCCTCTGCAGCACCCCAGCTTCCTGGGCCCCCACGGTCACCCTCATCTGTGCAGCTCCCTCCGACAGCCACCCATGGGACACACAGCCCGGGGCGGCCGGTACTCAGACGGATCAGGAGTTCTCATGATGCTCTCCAGGGCCCAGCTCCCTGCTCTGAAGTCTCAGACGCCCCACAGCAGGAGCGCAGCTTCTCCCCATCCTCCCAGGCATCTAGAGGCCCAGCCCTTGCTGCTGGTCAGCTCTGAGTTTGGAGTGGTGGCCGCAGAGACGAAGACTCTGTCCCCCGTAGTCCCCGGTGGCGTGAGCCCAGCCTGGACCCAGAGGGGCTGGTGATGCTGAGCCGTCAGACAAACCAGAGTGAAAGGGGGTTGTGCCCCCAGGGTGAGGGCTCCGCCGGCCCACTCCGGGGGCGCCGCAGGGTGGCTCAGGGCTCCGGGGTGGGCCCGAAGGGCTGGGTCCACTTGGAGACGTCCAGGAAGACAGCAGACGCCCCATGGTAGAGCCAGAGACGGGGCATGGCGCCGAGGCGGACCCAGGCATCCCGGCCGCGGTCGTAGGCCTCCATCTCCACGCGGTAGTCCCCAGCCATGCCCTGCCAGCGGCCGCCCGTGGCATAGAGCGCGTCCCCCAGCGGCACCAGTGCCCCATTCTCGTGCAGGCTGTGTAGGGGCTGCACCTGCGGACAGTCTGCCCTCAGCGCCCCGGGGCCTCAGGGAAGGGGGTGCCCCGCCCCACCCCCCATCCAGGGTGCCCCCCACCTGCCTCCTGGGACCTCAGCCCTGCCCCTGGCTGCCCTCGGGGGACCCCTGAGACTCTCCCTTCAGGGGGAGACCCTGCTGCTCTGGGGATAATGTTCCCAGCTGCCCCTTGCTCTCCAGGATTGCCCACATCTGAGCCTGGGGGGTCGAAGGGGGCCCGGGCCTTGGTCCTGGGGTGCAGCCTGGGCCTCTGACTTTGCTGCTCTGTTTCGAGGACGCGATGTGGTCTCCGCCCTGACACACGCTCCGGGGGCTCATCCCTCCGCCCTCCACTTGGCCCGGGGCCTCTGGGGTGCCCTGAACGGGCGCCGCGGGCTGAGGGCCCACAGCTTTCCCCAGGCCAGGGGGAGAGAGGTGTGGGCCCTTCCTGAAGAGCCGGGGAGGGTAGGGAGGGGGAGGCCCCCCAGGTGGAGACAGGAACGGGCAGAGGACGATGTCCAGCCCCGCGGCCGGGACCCCAGCCCAGAGCCAGGCAGCTGGCCCCGGGGACAGAGCCTGGCAGGGCCGCCCTGCACCTGCTGTGTTGCTGTCATGGGGGCCTCCGGTCAGCTGAGCACTGACGCCAGGGGACAGCTGCGGTCAGCGGGTCACAGAGGCCCCGCTGCGCCGGGCTGGCCAGGCTAGCAGAGGCTGCCGCGGGCTCGGGAAGAAAAGCCGAGAGAGGCCACGGCTCTGGTGTCCCCACGAGCCCCCGGCCCCTGCCCTGGGGTGATGGAGGAGGGGGCAGTAGCAGGGATGGGGGTGGGGGGCCACAGGCTGGCTCCTTGCCCCTGAAGCAGCTCAAGAAGCCCCCCTCCCCAGCTTGATCACCCCCAGGGGTGGGGGACTCGCTCCCTCGTGGGCCTGGCCCGCACAGGGAAGGAGGTGCTCGTGCTGAGTCCACCGGTCCCTGAGCGCCCCTGGCCGAGCCTGGTTTTGCCCCCTTGAGGAGGAGGACAGGTTTCCCGTGTGCTGGGGACAGAGCATCCACAGTGACCAGCGGCCCCAGGCCCTCGGGAGGGAGGCACTCGGACCCTTGCATCTCCAGCCCCGTCTGCTGCCCCAGTAGGGACCACAGCCCAGGCCTGCCCTCTCCGGGTAGGGGGACTCACCTTCTGCCACAGGTTGGCCCCAGGGTCGTACACATAGGCTTTCTTGGTGTTGTCCCCCACCAGGTAGAGCGCCCCGTGCAGGGCGGCACAGCGTGGAGAGGACAAGTACTTGGGCAGGAAGGGCGAGGCGATCACGCTCCAGGCGTCTGCAGACACACGCCCACTCGTGTTACCAGAGAGGCCCTTCCTGAGCCGGCCAGCCATGCTGTGTAAGTGGGGGCACCCCGCTGAGCCCCACTCCTGCTCAGGGAGGGGCAGGGTCCCCAGGAGCCTCACCCTCAGGTCCTCAGGAGGGGCTGCGAGTCATCCAGAGGCCTTGGCCTGGCAGCCGCGCCACCAGAAACCTCTGCCTCCATCCTGCTGGCCCCTCGCTCTGGTACCCGGGGCCCCCACCCAACCCTGGGCCTGGTCTGCCTCCTGTGGGATCCTCAGCCCCACCATCCAGAGGATGGACCAGAGGGGCTTCCCCAAGGGAGAAAGAGAGAGCTGGCTCCTTCCCCGTGAAACAGCTCAAGAATTCCCCCTCTCCCCATCTTGATCACCCCCACGGGCAGGGGACTCACTCCTTCTCGACTCGCTCCCTCTCGGCCCTGGCCCACGCCAGGAAGGAGGTGCCCTGTGCGAGCTCTGTATCCTCGGGCTGGGGCCCAAACCCCGACCCAGACCCTAGAGCCCGAGCTGGTGTCCACGGGGTCTCGCGGGTCCAGGCCCGCTGCCCCTCCCCACGAGGCTGGCTCCAGGCAGATCCAGCAGCCAGACAGGCTTAGGACCCGGGGCGGGGCTTCCTGGTCCCCTGCCGCCCACCCTGCACTGTGCCCCCAGCCCCCACACCTCCAGACCGCAGGGGGCTGTGGCTCTGTGCCCGTGACCCCTGTGGGCCCCTGCCTTCCTCCACTGCCCCATCCGTCGCTGCGCGGGGCTGTGGCCCTTTGCAAGAGGCCTGCGGCTGCCGGCTCCCGGTCCCCCTTGGCCACACCTTTCCCCCACCCATCCAGTTGCTGAGACGGGGTCACGGCCTTGCAAAGGGGCGCTGTGGCCCACTGGCCCCCCCCCGGGCCCCACCTGTGACCGGGTTGTAGCACTGCAGAGCCAGGGCGTTGTACTTGCAGGCGCTGGAACCCACCAGGTAGAGCCGGCCCCCGCAGCCGGCCACCGAGAAGTTGCTGACGTACTTGAGGGCTGGGCGGGTGGGCGTCCAGGTGTCCGTGAAGGGGTCATAGCTCTCCACCTCCACCACGTCCAGAGTGGTGCCTGCAGGGCCAAGGGGTGGGGTCAGGGCTGCGGGGGGCTAGGACGAGGGGAGGTTCCTGGAAACACAGGGTCTGAGGCTCTGCGGAGGCCGCAGGGGCCGCCCTGCGCGCCCAGAAGGGCAAGGGCAGGGGGAGGTGGGCACCGCCTGGAGAGGCAGGCGCATGCGTGCGTGGTCCGTGGCTTCGGTCGTGCCCGAATCTTTGCTACCCCATGGACTGCAGCCCAGCAGACTCCCCTGTTCATGGGGTTTTCCAGGCAAGAATGTTCAAGCGAGTTGCCATGCCCTCCTCCAGGGGATCTCTCCAATCCAGGGATTGAACCTGCACCTCCTGCCTTGCAGGCAGATTCTTCACCCACCAAGCCACCTGGAAAGCCCCGAGAGGCAGGTGATGTGCCCCATTTACAGAGAGGGGAGCAGAGCTCTGAGAAGGGAGGGTGTCTGCCCAAGGCCACTCACCGAGAAGTGGCATGCGAGTGGGTTCCTGGACCAGAGATGCCCAACTCCGGAGCAGGTGATGGGGCCTCCCAGTAAAGCCCAGCCACTCTGAGCCCTTCAGAGCCTGGGGTGCCTGGAGAGGTGCCCATGGGGGTCCTGGGAGGCCACCACCCCCAGGCCCTTCACATGGTGGAGGTCCTTCCTGGGATGGAGAAAGTCATTCTTGGGGGGACTTTTAGGCAGCCCCTCAAGCACTTCCCAGGTGGCGCTAGTGGAAGAGAACCTGCCTGCCAGTGCAAGAGACAAGAGATGTGGGTTCTATCCCTGCGTCGGGAAGATCCCCTGGAGGAGGGCATGGCAACCCATTCCAGCATTCTTGCCCGGAGGATCCCATGGACAGAGGAGCCTGGCGGGCTGCAGTCCGTGGGGTCGCAGAAAGTTGGGCACGATTGAGTGACTTAGCACACACGCACGTTCCGGGCCCTGGACAGCCTTGGTGTGATAGTGGCACAGACCAGCCTGGGAGCCCACCTGGAGCCCACCTCAGGCTCTGAGAGCCCGGGGCCCCAAGCTGCCTTGTGCCCCTGTGCGAGCCCTCTGTCCTTGGGTGGGGGACACGGCAGCCACTGAGGGAAAGGGGCTCCCCAGGACAGGTGGGGCTCCGGGGGTGGCCTCAGGGCCAGCTATCACCTCTGGAGGCTGTGGGACACTCTTGCTCAGCCGCCCGCTGCATCCCTCACAGTTCATCTACCCGTCAGTTTCCCCGGGCAACTCCTCACCGCACCTCTGGGGTGCAGGCAGGATATGGTGGGCCTTGAGCTCAAGCCAGGAGTGTGTGGGGGCCACGTGACAGTGAAAGGATGCCCCGTGGGTCCCCTCACCCCAGGGAGGTCACCGAGGAGGTGACCCCAAGCTGAGGGCTGAGCCCTGGGTCCTAGGATGAGAGCAGCCATCCCCACGGGCAGCTGAGGCCCCTGGGGGGACTCTGACTCCTTGTCCTGTTCTCTGAGTCCCAGAGAACATGGAAGCAGCCTGGAGCAGGCCCCTAGACTCCCACCTGAGTGCCACCCAGGATGCCTGGGGGGTGAGGGGCCCAGGTGTGGGGCTCAGGGGGCAGGGGGTGCAGGGAGGGGGCCTTACCGCCGACCACGTAGATCTCCCCATTGAGCGCAGCGCTGGCGTGGTTGGTGCGGGCCTTCAGCATGGGCGCCACAGGCTTCCAGGCGGCCTCCTTCAGGGGGAAGCACCAGGCCTGTGTGGTGGACCAGGCATCCGTCCTGGAGCCCCGGGAGCCCCCTGCAAGAGAGCCTCTGTCCACGCTGGCGCCCACCGGCCTGGGGCCTCCAGGCCCATGGGGGCTGGGCACCAGGGCTCCCACCCCCTCCCGGGTGCCAGGCCTCCCTTCTGCAGGCCACTGGCAGGGGTGGTGCCCACGATGGCACGGTCTAGCCCTGTGACCTCCAGAGACCCCTCCACACCCCATAAATAAGCAGGACAGGCTCAGGGGTCTCAAACCTCCATCAGCGGAAACTTTTTTCTCAACCAAACCTCCCGAGGACCCCCCCCCAACTTCTAAGATAGGAGAGCAGAGGGGCCCCCCCCCCCACACACACGCTTCCTCCTGGGGAGACCCTGTCTGCAGGACAGAGCCCATGATGCTCCCCTGTGCCCATGTGTGGACCCGTGGACTTGACATTTCCTTGTTTCCATAAGATGGAAATATCTGGAAGAGTCTTGACCAAAAGGTCAGCGATCCAGGCATGGCATTCAGGGGTCAGCTCAGCCACGGGGCTCAGGACAGGGGCCCCGCCCGCCCACCTGTCACGTAGACATCGCTGTTGAGCGCCGCCAGCGCGAAGCCCCATTTGTGGTGGTCGGGGAAGTCCGGGAGGGCCATCCACCTCTCTGGCGGAAGACACGGCGGGAGTGTCAGGGTGACTGGGCTCACTGTGGGGGCCCCCTCCCTGCTCAGAGCCTCTTCTGCTTGAGGGGGACAGAAATGTTCCCTCACCATTGGGGGCAGAGGCTGGGCTCAGCTGGACACAGCCGGGGAGGGTTCAAGGTGGGCCTGGGTGCTGCAGGCTTGGCTCCAAGGGTTCCCTGGCTCCCCATCCCGCCCTTGGAGCCTGGCACTCTGGGTGTGCGGAGAAGGGGTCCAGGCTCCAGAGGCTGGCTTTCACCCTGACCCACAGCTGATCCCACTGAGCCCGCTGGACTTTTTGGCCCCGAGTCAGTCCCACCCCAATCAGATGGAGGAGGGGTTAAGGGCCTCGATCACCAGCCACAGGTGGGTCATAACACAAGCATCTTTCATTCACTCGCTTCTCGACTTTTTGCCCATCCCGAGCACCTTCTGGGCCCACGGGCAGCAGGGAGGGGCCCAGACACAGCCGTGCAGCTGGCAGAGCGGGTCCCAATCCCCGCTCCCATGCACCAGTGCTGTGGCCTCGGACAAACCCCAGCCTCAGTTTCCTCATCTGTAGAATGGGGCTGATTTCTCTCCCGGTGGGTGGGGACTACGGGAGATGTGTCTGTCACAGGGCAGCTGCCCAGCTGACGGTGGCTGTAAGAATTATTGTCCCTAAGGTGAGACACAGAGTAACATGCCCACGTGGGACCTGCCTTCACGAAGCTACAAGATCAAGAGATGACTTTGAAGAAGACCAAAATGAGCAATAAAAATGGGAATGTTTAGTCCTCTGCGTGGACACATCTTGGGTGTTTGCAGAAGGCTGTGGGAGAGACTGGGCCTCAGGGATGTCCCAGGGAGGACTCTTGTTTACTGTTTACAGCTGTATGGTGGTTTTCAGGACATACGGAAGCCCCGCTGGACAGGGACTGCATGTCTCCCTGATTCACATCTGTGTCACCCCAGGGTGGGGACTGCCCAGCCGTCACCAGGCCATTGCCTGCCAGCGGCCTAGCCGCCCCCCCACCCGGGGTCTCAGGGACAGCTGCTCCCAGCTCATCTGCTGACGTCAGCCCCTGACCTGGGACAGCCGGCCGCTGGCTTCCTGGAGCCTGCCAGCCGCTGACGCCATGGGGTGGTGGCCACCGGCCCA
Source organism: Antilocapra americana (assembly GCA_007570785.1). Lineage (NCBI taxonomy): Eukaryota > Metazoa > Chordata > Mammalia > Artiodactyla > Antilocapridae > Antilocapra > Antilocapra americana. The sequence continues at coordinate 1,519,626 of ML664209.1, forward strand.
GCAGCCCCAGGATGGCGGCCAGCAGACCGGTGCTTTCCGAAGAACTTCCCGGGGCTGGCATGGTGCCCCCTCTGCAGAGCCCTGCTGCCCTTTCACCCTTCCTTTCTGGTAGGGGGGACCTGTGAAGGGGCTCCTGGGCAGGAGAGGCAGGCCTGCCCCCCCCCACCCACTGACTCCTCATCATGAAGGCCATTTCACAGATGAGGAAACTGAGGTTCAAGGAGGCGAAGTGACCTGCTCAAAGGCTGGAATCGAGGCCCCACTGGGCCTACCCTGGTCCTGAGCTGTCACGCCCCAGGCTGTGCTCCCCCCAGGACTGAGGCCCCGTCAGGCACACAGGGCAAGAGTGCCAAGGGGAAGCAGCTGCCAGCCGTCCCTCCTACCCGGGCCAGTGGCCACTTTCCCACACCGGGCAGTCTGGCAGGGAGACACTTTCCAGGGTCCCAGCGCGTAGAACCCCAGAGTTAGGGCTGCGGTTGGAGGCAGAGGGGTCCACAGTGCCCACTGCGGTCCGCCTCCCTCCCCTGCGGGGCCCGGGCTCCTCTGCCCGCCCCTCCTCGAGGACAGAGGATGCCATGCATCGGGGATGTGGGGCCCGTGGGGTACTCACTGGCCTTGGTGTGGTAGAAGGCGAAGTTCCCAGCCTGGGGGGCAAGCTCCTCAGCCCCTTCCTCCTCCTCCTCCAGCGCCCGCCCACCCACCACCACCAGGACCTCCTCCAGCTTCTGCGGGAGGGCCAACAGCGCCTGTGGGGCCCAGGGGCTGGGGTCAGGCGCAGGCCCTGTCCCCCGGCAGAGGGGCCCGGGTGCTGGCAGGCCTCCACGGTATCTTCTGAGGCTGGCGGGGGCCAGGGCATCTGGGAGCTGCTGTGGGTCCACAGTGTGGCCCTGCATCGGTGCACACGCGTGGGGTGCGGCGAGCTGCAGCGTGTGTGTACCTGTGTGGGCTTGTGCACATGCGTGGGGTGGGGCGAGCTGCAGTGTGTGCGTACTTGTGTGGGCTTGTGCACACGTGTGGGGTGGGGCAAGCTGCAGCGTGTGCGTACTTGTGTGGGCTTGTGCACACGTGTGGGGTGGGGCAAGCTGCAGCGTGTGCGTGCCTGAGTGGGCTTGTGCACATGCGTGGGGTGGGGCGAGCTGCAGTGTGTGCATACCTGTGTGGGCTTGTGCACACGCGTGGGGTGGGGCGAGCTGCAGCGTGTGCGTGCCTGTGTGTGCTTGTGCATAAGTGTGAGTGCATACAGGTCCACATGCCATGGCTGCCATGGGCTGGTGAAGGTAAGCGCTCAGAACCTGGACAGGTGGGAGCCGGGTCCTCGTGGGCCTGAGTGTGAAGCCTGTTCTCTCCCAGCCACTCCCCAGCCCCTGCCCCGCCAAGCAGAACCAAGCCCCAGACCCTCTCCCCAGTCCCCCAGGTAGGCTCCCCTCCACCCAGGAGCCCAGCTCCCCTGTGCCAGCAAGGATGGCCCCCTAGGATGGCCCTGGGTGGCAGGAAATGCTGGACCGTTTCTCGCTGGGTGAGAGGTCCCTGGATCCTACAGCCCCATTGCCCCTCTGGCCTGCCCTCAAACGTCCAGACCTCCTACCACCAGCATGTACAGGGTGACCACCTCGGGGGCGGATAGCCTGTAGCCTCATCCTGTACCCGGCAGACCGGTGGTGCCTGGCTGTGGAGTGGGCAGTATTTGCCACCACACACGCCACCGCTGGCCTGAGCCATGTCTTTGTCCCCAGAGTTGGCTCCTAAGTGGTCCTTCTGAGCAAGGCCCGGAGCTGGCTGCCTGGGAGCAGACAGACCTCAGCTCCTTGCCTCGGTCACAGCCTGGCCTGTCACTTCATTAAGGAACTGCCCTCTCACCAGGCCCACTGCCAGCCCAGATAGGAAACTGCACCCCATAAACACTTGAGCAGCTTCCTAAGGGCAGGTGGTGGCCAGCTGCCACGCCTGTCCATGCTCCTCACCTCTGTACAAGCTGTGCGCTCTTCCTGGCTTATTTCCCCCTGCCGAGCTCCTATCTTTCCTCTAAAACCCAATTCAGATGCTGCCTCCTCCAGGCAGTTCTCCTTGACTGCCTGCCCCTCTGAGGACACCCAAAGTCCAACACTGGCCTTTCTCATGCTGCCATGGGTGTGTTTCCAGGGGCTTTCCCCACCAAGCTGTGGGCTGGGGATGACCACTTTTGGGTCGCCTCTCCTCACTGGCAGGAAGTGGCACACACAGGAGTGCAATACATATATGGGAGGTAAACCAACCCCAGGATGTGGAGTTGCAGGCTGGGGACCCCTTGGGGATGCCCACTTTATCCAATCTGTCCCTATGCGGGTAGGGTCTCAGGGCGCCTCTCCCTGCTCCCCGCCTGTCACTCACCTCTTCATGGCCCTGGGCCAAGGCCTCCCGACAGGCCTCAGACTCCTGGATCAGTGGCTCCGAGGCTAGCAGCTGCTGCACACAGGGCCTGGGCACGGCGTCCAGGCGCACCAGGCCGAGCAGCTTGGGCAGGTGGGCGGCCCGGACCTGGGGGTCGTGGCGCACCCAGCGCAGCAGGGCCTCCAGCCGGCTCTGTTCCGGCTGTACCTGCAGCAGGTCGCCGGCCAGGCAGGCAGCCAGACGCTCCTGGGACAGCTGCAGGAACTCGTCCTCCTGGGCCACGGCCTCGAAGTTCTCCCGCAGGAAGGCCCAGGCCTTGGCAGCCACGCCCAGCAGCCCCTGCTGTTCCCCAAACTCGCAGATGCCCAGGCAGTTGCTGGCATCGAGCTGCTGCTGCAGGTAACGGCCGCAGACCTTCTGCACGGCAGGGAAGTGCAGGCGCGCGGCCGTGCGGGTCAGCGCCTCCACGTTGCCCTGGGTGACGGTCAGCCGGCCCGTGTACACGAAGTCCACCAGCTGTGCCACCACGGCGGGCTCCACGTCCCGCAGCTCCACGCGCGCCGAGAAGCTCTCTGCAAAGTCACCCGCGAACATGGCGTGGAAGTAGGGGCTGCTCAGCGCCAGGAGCCCGCGGTGGCAGGGCAGCTCCCGGCCGCCCACCAGCAGCGTGACATCTACCAGCTTGGGCTGGGAGCGCAACCGCTGCAGGCCGTCCAGCACATCCTGGGCGTGCGAGGGCAGGTGGAAGTCCAGGTCGTCCACGTTCCGCACCATGACCGTGAGGTTCACCTACTCACAAGCGTCGGCGTGCGGGCTCCTGGGGAGAGGAGCCAGCAGGGTCAGCCAGGGGGACCGTCTCATTGGCCGGAGTTGCCCGTCAGGCTGACCATCGGTCTGACCGTCAGTTTGAGCATCAACCACGTGTGAAGTGCTTTGCCCAGCCTCTCACCTAAGTCAGCCGCGAGGCCCTGGGAGGCAGAGGTGTTGTCTTTCCCAGGTGAGGTGGTTGAGGCCCAGAGAGGCTAGGCGATCAGGGCAGGATGGGCCAGCAAGAGAGCCAAGCCTCAGGCCCCCTCTGCACCTCTGGACTGTGCGGGAACAGACCCCCTGGGGCACGGGGGTCCCTGCCACCCCCAGCCCTCCAAGTGGCCTTCTCTGCTCCCACATCTCCCCTTGCTGTTCCCATCTGCATCTGAATAGTTTCAGCCCCTTGGGGCCTTGCTGGTGGTGGTTACGGGAACCCAGCTGCCATGACCTTGCTGGGTGACCTTGAGTGAGCCACACCCCTCTCTGGTCCCAGCCTCATCGTCTGCAGGCTGAGAAGCTGGAGGTTAAAGGGCCGGGAGATCAGCCGGGGGACCGGCCAGGGGACCCGCCGTGCCCTCACAATGCCCCCCATGGACCAGGCACCCTGGGCTTTGCCAAAACAGTCGTCATTCAGCCTTCAGGGGAGCTCTGCCAGCAGGCTGCTCTCAGGTCCCTTTAAAGGTGGGGTAACAGAGGCAAAAAGAGGCTCGAGTCCCTTGTCCAAGACCACACAGCTCCGGGGTCCCGGGCCCCCAGATCCCCCAGGTTACTTGTCTCTGGACGTAGATTGGTATCAGTTCAAATCGCCTGATCCAGCAAATGCACTTCTGGGCCAGTTTAATTATGTGCATATTTCTTAAGATCTTCTGATATTTTTGCTCTAAGAAACCGACCCAGGGAAAAGAAATTTCTGCGCAGCTGGTCTTCCCCCTAGCGACCATGCAGCAAGAAGCTGCACCCTGAGATGCCGTGGGTCCACCAGGGGGCGCCTTAGCAGCCAACAAAGCGAAGGCCCCTGAGAAATGCCGGGTCCACCCAGTATCATCGAAATGACAAAGCCCCTTAAGGAGAACCGTGCACTGTGGCCACCCCCGGGCAGCTGTGCCGGTGGCGGGAGCTTGAGCAGGGAGGCGCACAGAGAACCCACCCAGAGGCCCAAGAACCTGCCTGGGCTCCGCTGGGTCAGGAAGGGTCCGGGGCCCTGGTGGGCGTCCAGCCTGCCTCACCCCCTCCCCCAAGGCCCTCTGGCGGGGTGGTGGGAGGGGAAGGCAACGCGTCTCTCCCAGGGGAACGCAGGAGATTAGTCAGGCAGCCCCCGCCCCAGGCAGCCGGGGGCCAGTGGATGGGGGGTGCCTGGCACCTTCCCCCGGGTGCCTCAGGTCCTCTGCTGACACCTGCCACCCTGCAGTCCTCGCCGGGGGCTGAGGCTTCCGGGGGGCTCAGAGCCCCCAGCCAGGCTGGGAGTGAGGAAGGCAGAGTGGGCAGGACAACAAAGGGCCTCAATCCAGCTCTGGCCGGGGCTGGACGCCGCAGCCCTGGCTGCAGGCAAAGGTGTGGTTCAGCCTGCCCCTCGCTTTTCCAGAGGGACCTGGAGGGAAGCAGGCGCGCTGAGTCCCCACCCCCAGCCCCCCGGGGCTTGGTCTAGGCCGTGTGCCTGTCTCTCACCAAAGTACCCGGGGCTGGGATCTCCAGGTACACTGGGCTCTCCACTACAACCCCCTCCCCTGCTGGTCCCAGCCCTGGTCCTCCCCTCCCCCTTCCGGCTGCCCCACAGTCCTACCTCTCGGTGGACAGCTAGACCTCGTCTCAGAACGTAGGCTGGAGAACACGACTGCCCAGCTGGCCAAGGGGCATGGAGGACCTGCTGGGATATGACGGGGCCGGGCTGGGCTGGGTCGGGCTGGCAGCCACGTGGGGATAGACGGGTATTTTTAGCCTCTGTCTGCATTGGTGGGGTGGGGTGGAAGGAGGAGGGAGGAGAGAGGTGACAGCTCCTCTCTGTCTGTCCTCTCTGAATGACCACGCTGGCCTGGAGCCTCCTGTGACCCCTGGGCCAGGACAGAGGGCAGGAAGCACCCAGGGAGGGGCACGCCTGGGTTTACCCCTCCCAGGGGTTTTGGCTCCCACTTCTGTTTTTCTTCATTGGCAAGAGGAAGACAGTGAAGCCTGAGCTGGGGACTCAGGGGCCACACAGAGCCCACAGTGCAGGGCCAGGGTGTCCTGAGGACCAGACATGTACCAGCTTTCCTAGGGTTGTTGACAGGGACCCACGTGGCCTCTTATCCTCCGTCAAGTGGCCATCGTGAAGAAATGGGGGTGGCTTGGCAAAGGCTTTCAAAACCTGGAGTCCCTGGTGATGAGGAGTCTTGTGGTTAAAGGAGGGGCTCAGAGAGGCGCCTTCCAGGCTGGTGTCAGGGGTGTGCAGTCCCGAGGCTCTGTCCGCTTGTATCACGGCCTTGGCCTTGGGCCTGCCCTGCTGTCTTCATTAGTTGTGATGCCCAAGAAGGCTAAGAAACAGTATGGTCTAAAAATACAGCCGTGGAGGCTCGTGGCCTCCTGGGAGGCCTGGGTTCACAGCAGTCACAGGGGAAGTCCTGACGTCTGGGTCTCCGTGGGTTCTGGAGTCACAGGCCCTGACCAAGTCTGGGGTTGAGCCCGAGGGCCTGAAGGGCGTCTCTCACGCCAGGGGTAGAGGGAAGTTCCCAGATGCGGGCCTTCAGGTACCAGGGAGGCCAGCTGGGGCCCCTACCTGTCAGCCCCTCCTTGTACCTGCTTGGGCCTCACCAGCACAACCAGTTTCTAGGTGTGCTGGGACGTGGAGGAGTCAGGTGGCCAAGGCTGACCAGCCTCCCAAAGCCCCCTGGGGACTGGTTGGTGCTCTAACGGGGCAGAGAGGCCTGGGGACCCCAGGGTGATGGGCCCCACTCCTGGCAAGGTAAGGGAATTTCCCCAGGGTATCTGGGTGTCAGGACAGCTCGGGTTTGGGACAGCTGTCTCCTCCCTGGCACACGATGGCTGGCCCGGCTTCCTGCTGGGGCGCTGGTGGTGAGCTGGCCTCAGTCTCTGCTCTCATGAGTGTGGTCATCACACAGACACTGCAGGGACCGCCTCCCCAACCACACGTTCCCGGGTCTCCCACACGACACTCACTCACAAGTGTCCTGAGTCTGCGCTTCCCTCCCCAGCCCAGTCCAGCCAGGTCAGTCATAGCCCAGCTCAGCCCAGCCCAGTCATATCCCAGTTTAGCCCAGCCCCAGCCGGCCCAGCTCAGCTTAGCTCAGCCCAGTTCAGCCCAGTCATAGCCCAGTTCAGCCCAGCTCAGCCCAGTCTAACCCAGTCATATCCCAGTTCAGTCTAGCCCAGCTCAGCCCAGGCCAGCGCAGGCGAGCCCAGTGCAACCCAGTCATATCCCAGTTTAGCCCAGCCCCACCCAGCCCAGCTCAGCTTAGCTCAGCCCAGTTCAGCCCAGTCATAGCCCAGTTCAGCCCAGCTCAGCCCAGTCCAGCCCAGTCATATCCCAGTTCAGTCTAGCCCAGCTCAGCCCAGGCCAGCCAAGTCATATCCCAGTTCTGCCCAGCCCAGTCCAGCCCAGCCCAGCCCAGTCATATCCCAGCCCAGCCCAAGCTCTTGCCCCTTCCCCAGAGTCCCAGGACTTTCCCCTAGCCTCAGGCATCAGCCTTACTCCTGGGTGCCTCATGGATGTCTCCAGCTCTTGCTGTGTCCAGGGCCACCCAGAGAAGGCGTTGGAGAGGGAACAGAGACATTATTTTTGCCTCCAGTCCTCATCCCCTACTTTGTTTGCAGGCAGAACATGAAGGGTTAACGCACCCCTGACTTGGGCCGGAGGAGACAAGACAGGCGATGCTGATAACAGGCCAGGGTCACAGGCAGCGCCCCCCCCCGCCCCGCCTTGTGTACAGCAGCAGGCGCCAAGAATGGACGTCCTACAGGGACCCAGCGCCTCGGATGACAGGTCAGTTTGGGAAACTTGAAACCAGGGGCTCAGCAGATCCTCATCATCAGATTGCTCCCCAGTGGGGCAATTTTTAAAAATATGCCGCTTGTTTCTTTTTATGATGATAAAAATAAGACATATTCACGGTGGGAGATTTGGAAAACACAGAAAGACTCAAGGCAGAAAGCTGGGAGAAGACAATCCCCATGAACACATGGGTGTCAGAATGACTGTGTCTTGTGTTTCATCATTTCTGATGTGGTGAGTCATTTCTGATGTGATGAGTCTTTGAACCGTGTGATTTTTAATTCCATCATAATGGGGACACATCACGCTTTAAGAAGGTGGGAGTGATACCCGGTCACTTCTAGTAACGGACGTGCAGGTTGTGAGCCAAGTGGACTGTGACGACGAGCGCGGTGTCACCTCTGTGCCTCCCCCGGGAACAGATTTGGCGCGTGAGATGACCGTGGTAAAGCACACGATCGTCTTCATGGTCCGATGCGTGGACGGAGGGTCGTCCATATCGGGTGACCGAGGCACTTACCAGCTGGAGGTAAGACCGCCCCCTGCGCTCAGCCTGGCCCCGTCGCACTGTGAGGTCCTGCACGACCAGACCCGCGCACCCCCTCAGCGGGTGTCTCATGGCTTTACTTGCTCACAGTCTCTCTTATTCCAGCTGGGATTTATTTGGGGCATGGGGTGCCGTAAGGTCATACATCTTCTTCCCCAGATAGTCCCCGACACTCTCAGCACTATTATTAACGGTCCCTTCTTTCCCCCACGGATTTGCTACAGCACCACTATTGCAAAAGGGCCACGTTTCCTGGGTGAAGTGTCTCTTCCGCTGATTTGAATGACCATATCCCAGGGCCAGGACAACCCTCGTTCCACCGACGGACGATCGCTCTATAATTATGATCTCTTTGTACATGAAATGTAAGCCTCTTCATCACTCCCCTTTAAAATCTTCTAGTCTGTTGTATTAGTTAGCTGTTGCTGTGTAACAAAGGACCTCAAAGTCTAGTGTCGTAAAACAATGAGCGTTTATTATCTCACAGTTTCTTGGCTCTGGGACAGCTTTAGTGGGGGGTTCTGCTTCAGGATCTGTCCATAGCTGGAGCCAAGGGGCCCGCTGGACTGCAGTCCTGGGACAGAGGCTGGCCTGGGTCCACAGCACTACTCCTAACACAGCGGCTGGCTCCCCCCAGAGATAAGGCAGCAGCGAAGATGGGAGTCTTTCATAACCTACTTGGAGGTGCAGTCTGGCTTCGGCCATATTCTGAGATATAATGAGAGAGAGACTCCACCAGACGTGGTATCACGAGGCAGGCTCACTGGAGGCCTTCTTGAAGGCCAGCCTCCGCAGCGGGCTTTGTTTGTGCTTTATTATCGCTTGCACTACCTGGGAAGCCAGCTTTGTTCATGGTTTCTTTCAAAAGAACTTTAGAGTTGTTAAAAAAAAAAAAAGAGTTTGACTCTTCTAAATCCAAGCATTGATATTCAAAGAGCTTACACTGTTACAATATTTATTCTCACCATGAGAAGTATGTACCACCTCGGGTATAGCATTTTCTCCATATTCATTCTGCACACATTTACAATGGGCTAGGGAGAGAGGCTGGGCTCCCCTTCTCCAGCATCTTCCCAACTCTTCTGGAAGCTCCCGGTTCTGCACCTTGTTTCGGGTCTGATCACCTCACTGATGTCTGTACCCTCTGGAATCCTAGGAAGGGGCTCTGTAGTCCTCAATGGGGTCTTGACAGCTGGACGCCAAGATTACAGGGCCCTACAGCTGAGTGTGGCCTTGCAGGGCCAGCCCCTCCCACCCCATGGCAGTGGACACCTGCTCCCCACAGGTGAGTTGCTAGTGGGGTTCCGAGGTCACTGACCATCAGCATCACTTGGAACATTTTTTAGATAACAAACCAGCTTTCTCTGGCCCAGTCCAAGGGACTCAGGGTCTCTGGGTGTTCTCAAGATACAGTCTATTTATAAGGAGGCCCCCAGGAAGCAGAGTGCCTGCAGAAGGGCATCTGGGGAGTCACCCATGAGTGCCCAGCAGAGAGGTCCTTTCCCTGCAGGGCTGTGGAGGGCCTTGCCCGAGGCCACAGTGGGGGAGGGGTGCCCCAACTTGGGTGTGCAGGCCTCCCACTCATGGTCCCCTGAACAGCCCTGGCCAGCAGGCCACCTCTGCGGCTGGGCTCTGCGTCTGCCGCCCACCCTGCTCCCGCCTCCTCGGACAACAGGGTCCTGTGGGTGGCCCAGGGGAGGGAGACATCAGAACGCCCAGCACCTTCTGCTGCCACCTCCAGGCTCACCCTGTTTCACCCCGGGCCTGCACCCTGCCAGCTGGGGCAGAAGCAGCGTCCTGCGGACCAGCCCTTGTCTGATGCTAAAGGTCGAGCTTCGGGGCCAAGAGCCAGGGCCTCAACACTGTACGGGATGCTTGCGGCTGCCTGGGGCCAGGGCCGTGCTCCTTAGCACGTGCTCCTTAAAATACTGACGTGGGCTGGCGAGTGTTACTGTCATCCCAGGACAAAGACACCCCAAACGGGCCTCAGTCCATCCTCGCTAGGACCCTGGGGGTGGGCAGGTCAACACCACACCCCCATTTTACAGAGGAGGACGTGGACGCTCTGTGGGGTAAGGATGCTGCTCTGGGGCTTCGACTGAGCAGAGCTGAGCACTGAGGTCTCGGTGTCCCCCCAGTGGGGCCCTCTCTGGGCTGGGGGCAACAAGCACGCATGGGAAAGCCGGCAGGAACAGGTCTTTATTTAGCAAACTCACAGCCGGTGTCCCCCCTGCAGGAGGATTTGGAGCCGGAACCCAGGCCAGCACCTCCCCCTTGACCAGCCAGGCACCCCCAATGGCCTGACACCCCCCATTTTATTTATTCCCGGGTATCCCCCCCTGAGACATCAAGTCAGCTGGCTGGGAGGACTCCCGGGTCCCCCACAGCTGGCCTGAGCCCTCTGAGCTCTGCAGGCGGGAAGGGACAGGCAAGAGAGCTGTCCCGGGGGGCTTCCGCAGGGAGGTGAAGGCTGTGGAAGGCTCCTGAAACCTCTTCCCTACTCCTGCCTGTGGGGCCATTGCACAGCTGCAGGACACCTCTCCCTGAAGCCCCCTGGGCACCACGCCCTGACCGGGAGAATTTGGGATGGAAGGCCAGTCTGACAGGAAGGCCTCCTGCCCCCTCACTTCACAGATCGGGGAGGGGGCTGCGGAGGGGGAGGGGCACGGCCCAAGGTCACCAGAAGGAATGGCAGCAGCACTGGAGGAGGGCAGACAGAGGCTCAGGATGTGGCCAGAACCATGGGCTCGGGAGGAACTGAGAGACTCAGCAGGGACTGGAGGACGGCCATTAGGGAACAGGCTGGCATCACAGCACCCAAGGGACGCGCAGGCCGAGGGTGCAGGCATAGCCCGTGAGTCATCCAAGGGCAGGGCAACTGGGGTCCTGAGGGGGCTTCTTGGGTGGGAGGTGACAAGGGGGCTCTGAGCCCAGCCTTGCAGCCTAGGAGGAAGCCGTCGGGGGGCAGACAGGGAGGGCGGCAACTAGCATGCTGAGTCCCTTCTGGCCTGGCCCCAAGGCTCACCTGGCACCAGGTGGGCGAAAAGGAAAAGAGAAGAGAAAAACCAAAACCACCCCAAACCTGCTCTGGGAGGAAGGCAGGCCACCGGCCCACGTCACTCCCCAAAGCCGAACATCTCGGCTTCCTTCTCCTTCCAGAAGGCGAAGCTCCGGTTGATGTAGCCACAGATGTCCTCGCTGTTGAAGCTGCCCCGCTGGGGGCCGGACCCCAGCCTCTGAGCTGCGGGTTCGGGGCCGCCGGGACCCGCGTGGGGCAGGGGCCGGAGCGGGGTCAGGCCTGACTTGCGGCCGGGCTCCGCGTCCCGGGCGGGACGGCAGCTGGAGCCAAAGAAGCGGGCTTTGATGTCCTCAAAGCCGTCGGTCCAGGCACGGCGGCCGGCGGCCACCTCGTCGGTCACGGCCTTGTGGAAGGCGCGTGCCGCCTCCCAGCCGTGGGCGCCCAGGTGCTCAAAGACCTCGAAGCACAGCAGATGGCGCATCTTGCGCTCCTCAGCCAGCAGGTCGCACTCCAGGAGCTGGAAGTAGCCCAGCATGAAGAGGTCCAGCGTGAGGCTGCTGTAGGGCACCGGCGCCCCGTCCACGTGGGGCAGGAACTGCTCAGGGGACAGGGGCCCGTGGGGCCGCCGGCTCAGCCGCCGCAGCTGCCGGGCGGGCACGTGAGCCAGGACGGCCTTCCAGTGGCCCAGCAGCTGGGTGATGACGCTGCGCTGCTGCCAGAGGCGGCCGGGCCGTGGGCTCTCGCTGGGCGGCGGGGAGGGCGGCGGAGGGCCCCTGGCCGCCCCCTGTCCCCGTGGCCCCGTGCGCCGGGCCTCCAGGGTCCTGCAGGCCACCGTCTTGAGGGCCGGCGTGTAGGCCGACTTCTTCCAGTGGCTGAGGAAGAGGGTGATGATGCGTTCCTTGCGAAGGCTGGCCAGGTCTGGGCCTGGCATGGCGCCCACCTCCGACGGGGCCTCCTCGCAGCTAATGCCCGAGTCGCTGGCCTCCTCCGTGTCACCTGGCCTGGGCTTCCCTTCGATTGGGCCGCCGCAGGGCGGGACAGGGGCAGGCCAACGTCCCCTTGGGCACAACCCTGGCTGGGCCCCCGGCTTGCAGGGGCCAGGGCTTGGGGTGCAGGGCCGGCCGGGGGCTGACTCGAAGTTGCCGCGGAGTGTCCGCACAGACACCCCCCACTCTTGGATCTCACGCTGGGCCTCGCTCCTCGCGGGGCTGGCCGGGGCCGGCCTGTGGGGCTCCCTCTGGGCTTCCGAGGGGGCCCTCTCCTCGCCCTGCACCAGCCCGTTCACACCCTTCAGGAGCAGGGACAAGCTACGCACCAGCCGGGCGACGTGGCTGCACCAGAAGGGCAGGGGCTGCCCGCCGGGCGTGGCCTGCGAGGCCCCCTCCTCGGAGCCCCGGGGCTCGGCCTCCTGGGCCTCCAGGCTGGGCCCCGGGGACAGGAAGCGGCTGTTGACGGTGATGCTGACCAGAGGCGCGGGCAGCAGGGCCTGCAGCTCGGCCGCCAGCCGGCCCAGCTCGTTCTCATACTCCTGGCAGCGGCGCCGGAGCTGCAGGTCAGCGATCTGCTTCTCTAGGTATACCAGGTCGTCCTCAGTCAGCAGCTCCCCGAAGGGGCCCAGGATGGCCTGGTGCGTCTGCGAGTACCGCCAGGCCGCCTGCTCCATGGGGTCTGCATGCCCACCATCGTCCTGGACACAGGGAGGGAAGGTCAGCGGGGCTGTGGCCCACATGGTGTGTTCCTGCCGAACACAAGCTCCCCTGGGTGGCCTGGCCCCAGGGAGCCCTGGGGACCCTGGCTAGCCCCTGCTTGGACTCAGAGGGTAAAGAGGTGACAGGCCAGCCCCAGGCCCCAGCCCAAGGCTCAGGGCAGTTCTCACCCCGGGAAGACCCAGTCTTGCCCTCAGAAGGGGCAGGGGTGCCTCTACTCTGCCAACCCCGAGTCCTCCTCCTCTCCTCCAAGGTGACGTCAAAGACTGTCCCCAGGGCCCTCTGGATCCCTGCACAGGATGTCCTGCGGGTGGGCAGTGTCCCCGAGGAAGGACAGCCTCCGAGTTCTCATGGCATGTGGGCCAACTTCACCCCAGAACAGCTTCACCCCTCAGGGCTTCCCCGACGCCAGGATATAGCCCGACCCCCGTGCTCGAAGTCTGTGGGAGACAGACACAGAGCCTCGCAACTGACTCCCAGAGACCCCGGAACAAGGCCGGGTGTCTGCCCCATCTCACGGGTGAAGGGCGTGGGCTCTCGCCTGGTTGCCAAGAAGCCCAGGGTCATCAGGTGCAGGGGGGCACTCAGCACAATAAGTCCCCATAAGGCCTGGGGCAGAGACAGGGGACTGGGGAGTGTTCGGACCACCAGCGTCAGGCTGGGAACTCCCAGCCAATGGCTGGGCTGTGCCCAAGCCCATCCCTTGCCCCTTCGCCCTGTTTTCTGTGTTTCCCTGAGTTCTTCACACACCCTTGGCTCTGCCCTAAGATCAGATTCTAAAGGGCCTCCTGGCTGTAGCAGGATGCCCTGCCCACTCCTGCCTTCCTCCACCCCCAACCCCAAGGGCATCCTGACAGCAAGGACAGGCTGGGCCATTAGACCAGAGCCGCCCAACACTTCTGAGATGAGGGGGAAGGCATGCCGAACATCCTGCAGGAGCCATTCCTCAGAAGTGCAGCTAACTCAGGAGCAGGGGGTTTTATTTCATTTGAAATCCTTTAAATAGCCACAGCTGCTGGGACAGAGGAGAAGCGAACGACAGAGGATGAGATGGTTGGGTGACATCACCGACTCGATGGACATGAGTTTGAGCAAGCTCCGGGAGTTGGTGATGGACAGGGAAGCCTGGTGTGCTGCAGTCCATGGGGTCTCAAGGAGCCAGACAGGATTGAGTGACTGAACTGAACTGAACTGATATAGCCACAAATGGCTGGCCTTATGGTAATGGCAGGGCAGTTCTAGACCAAGGGTTACAGAATACATCATTCACAACAAAGCCGCACCCCTTCAGGGTACAACTCTAGAACAGCTGTCCACAGGGCGGCCAGAGGGAGCCTGTTAAAATCCAAGTCAGACCAGAGCCCTTCCCTGCTCAGATTCTCAAAGGCTCCCCAAAGGTCCTGTAATGCCTGCCTGTCCCCTCTCTGACCTCACCTCCGCGAGGCTTCCCCATACTCCCCTCTTGGGCCAGCCCACCCTGCGCTCACTGTTGTCTCCACTCACAATTGCTTGTCCTTCATCCCTGGAGGGCTCACCCCTCACTTCCGCCTGACTCCTGGTCAAGGACACACTCCAGAGAGGCTGCCCCTGAGCACCCGGACAAAGCTGCCCCCTCCCTTTCCACTGCCTTCTCTCCATAGCAGTTGGACCCTCCCTAGCTGCCCCCCCCCCCAAAACCCCCAGCACAGTCGCCCAGTCACTCCGCCTTCCCTGCTGGAATAGAAGCATCAGGGGGCAGGGCTGGTCCCCTTCACTGCCGAGAAGAGAGCCTGACATGCGGTGGCAAGACATACAAATCCGTGAGATCAAAAAACACGCAGGCAACACATCCCTAAGGCAGGTGAAGGGGACTGCTCACAGCCCTCTGATCTGGTTCAACCTCACTGTCTGGCAGAAGAGGAAGCTGAGGCCACAGAAAGACACACAGTGGGGTACCCGGGTCTCAGGACTCGAGGCGTGGGCTCAGGAACCCACGATCCACGTCCACCTGTCGGTACTAAGCCTCCTGCCCCACTTCCGCTCTCTACACGCTGGTCCCACCGGGCCCCGCCCACCTCCCTCGAAACCACGACCCCGCTCCGGGCCATGTCTGGCCACGCCCCGTATCTGACCACGCCCACCCTGGCCTTGCCCTGCAGCTGGCCCCGCCCCCACATTGCTCCCGCCCCGCCTCTGGCCCTGGCCCTGCCTCCGCCTCTGGCCCCGCTCCACTCCTGGCCCCACCCCGCGTCTGGCCACGCCCCCTCATTGCCCCCGCCCTGCGTCTTGCACCGCCCCTTCCCTGGCCCCGCCCCCACGCCTGGCTCCACATTGCCCCCGCCCCGCGTCTGGCCCCACCCAATGTCTGCCCCGCTCCACGTCTGGCCACGCCCCCACATTGCCCCGCCCTACGTCTGGCCCCGCCCCACTCCGGCCCCACCTTGCCGGACCTGGGCCTCTGGCGCTGCTGGATCTGCGCCCAGGCGTGCCTGCAGCTTCCGCACCATCACCTGCCGCTTCCACTCGGGAATGGGTTGGCCGTGCTCATCCCGCGTGGGCACCAGCCCGTCGAGGTCGCCCAAGGGCATCCCGTCCAGCTGCAGCGCGACAAGGCTGTCCGGAGCACCCCCCGCCACCATCTCCGCTCCCTGTGTGGACACAGGCAGATCATTCGAGGAGGCCCGCAGAAGCCTGCAGTCCAGGAGCGAGCGGAGGGGAGGGCCGGCCCGGAGGAGCGCAGCTGCGGGAGGACGTGCGTGGGGGCTGACCAGGGAGGATGGAGGAGCTGACCACTACCGCACCCCCAGCCTGTTCAAGTGAGAGGCTTCAGAGCGCAGGGGCCCCCTGTGCGACCCCGGTATGTATGGGAAGGCTCGCAGGCTGAGAGATTCCCCCCCACCCCCACTCAGTACATGGCAGAAAAGAGGCTGCTCGGAGCATGCCATGTGGATGGGGAAACTCATTTGGGGAACAGCTGCATAGACAAAGTCTGGTGGCCAGTCGTGGGCTGCAGGACTTGTCAGAGCTTTTGATGTGCTGTGTGCACTGACTGCACTTGCCAGACTTGCACAGAAGAGCTCAGGGGCTGGGAGCTCCCAGCCCCCGTGGGAATCGCCGAGGGGCGAGGGACAGCAGTGGGCGCCAGGCTCAGCCTTCCCATGGATGGATGCTTTCCTGTACAGTGACCAGCAGCATCTGTCAGGGTGAGGGGCTCGACCCACTGGGATCCTCTGGGATCAGAGATGGTGGCACGTCCACTCTGATGAGTGGATAGTTGCTTGTGGCTTTCAACTCCCATCTCCCCAGAAGCTGAGTGTTCCCCCCACTCCCGGGCCAGTCAGTCACCCAGGGGCCTCCTGGGCTCCACCTGGAGGGAAGGGCCTGGCTGCCCCCAGAGTGACCTGGCCAGACCCAGCGTAGGAGATGTACTGAGAGGCCAGCTGGGCTTGGGCTGGGGGCCTTGGAAGACAGCAACATGGCGGGGCGCTCACCGGGGCGCTCACCGTGGGGGCCCTCGGGGCAGCCATGTGGGCTGTGTGCTCCCTCAGAGGAGGCTGGTCTGGCTGGCCCGGCCAGGCTGGGCTGAGAGACGCTGCTGGTGGGAGGAAGCGGGAGCTGGTGTCAGAGAAGCTGGGAGTGGGAAGCAGAGGACCCTAGACCTGGGCACAGTCGGCCTTCCTAAAGGACCACTGGAGCAGGAGCCAAAGGCCCAGCCAGCCCCTGACCAAGTGCCCTGGGCAAACTCACTGGTTGCTGAGATCCCATGGGTGTCCATGGGTGTCCATGGGGCCAGCTCCAAGCCTGGCCAGCTGGGGAGCCTGCATTTTACCCACCTCATCCCAGCCATGGCCTGTCCCCCCTCCCCACTCTCTTACGGCCTAGAAGGAGCTAGAAAGGGTGTAGGGTCTGCTAGTCTGGGGACCGAAGGCAGCCCCATTGGAGCGCAGACCTGTCCTTTTATGACTCCCCCCTCCACTGCACACACACCACACTCACACGTGCCTACCTACGTGTGGCTGCATAACGACCACCCATTCCACGAAGCACACTCACCCTTGCTACACAGGGGGCCTGCTGACTTTTTTCACGCTATCCCCTTCTACTTCATTTTGATAAATGCTGGTCCCGGTGCCCCTAGCGGGTGGGGACCTGCGGCTTGAGGACCACACCCCTGCCCCCTGATGGAGTCTCAGAAACAGCAGTGGGCAGAGCCAACCTCTGCGGTCCCTCTGGACGAGCTGAGGCCCCGAGAAGGCAAGGGCTGCCCAGGACCCCAGCGGCAGGAGAGCTGGGCTGCAGGGGCTCAGAGCTCACAGAGGCCAGATGACTGGGCAGGAAGTGGTTTAACTGTGGTCATGGAGCACTCTGTCCTCACTTTAGCAAAGTGGCAGGACAATAACGGAATCCTGGGAGAGCTGGGGTGCTGGCCCCAGCCGGGCCTCGTGCCCTGTGTGCCCAGCTGTCCAGCCTTGCTGCTCCCCGCACCCCAAGTCCCCTTGGAGGAGCTCAGAGGGGAGGCCAGCAGGGCCCAGTCCCCACACCCCTGGCCTGGGCCAGCCCCCCTGCCCCCAGGGACACATTTACTCACGGGTGGGGTTCCGGAGGCCTGCGCCCCCACTTCTGCCATCCTCCGGGGGATGTCTGGCGGCCGACAGCGGAGGAGGGGGGAACGGCGGGGGCGGGGGGGTCATCAGGAGTGGCACCTGGGGGTGGACATGCCTGGTCAGCGGGCGTCCCGGGGGGCCCTTGACTTGGACTGCCAGGCGGGAGTGCGGGCACCTGGCCCTGGCCTGGTCTCCCTTGGGTGGGGCTAGGAGAGGGAAGTGTAGCAGGGTGAGGGGTGGTAACCCTGGAGGTTATGCCCTGCCCCTGTGTCTCTCCACCAGGGTGGGCACACACACCCACCCCCACTGGGTGAGCCCCCATCTGGAGGCCCAGCTCGTGAGCTCCTCCTGGAGGCAGCTTAACTCTGGACTCTGGGTTGGGGCTGGCGTCCCCCCTTGTGCTCTGCACTCCTTGGCCTTATAGGGGACACGTGTGCACACGCACACCTGCGGGCACACGTGCCCTTTCACGTGCACACGCGTGCACACACACACCCTCGCCGACTGTCCCCTGACGGTGCTGAGACAGACTGCCTGGACCTGCGCCCGTGCTCAGCCCTGGGCGCAGAGGGAACCCCAGCGAACCTGGACGTGTTCTCAGCCCCGCACCTCAGAGCGGTGGCGCAGTGCCCAGGACCCACCATGCAGTCCCGGGGAGCCTGGGGCCAGGGAGGTCCATGTCTGGGCTGCAGGGGCCCCCACACTGCAACCCCACGTCTGCCCCAGGCCTGGGCACCCCCACCATCCCCCCTGCCCCCAACACTGGCTGGTGGGCAACCAGAAAGAATCCTAGACCTGGAGGCGTCAGAACCCCATCCCCCGTCCCCAGCTCAGCCCTGCGACGCCTCCGCCCTGGCCTCTGACCAGCAGGAGCCAAGACGGCCGGCCGGGCCGGCGGACGGGCTGGCCGAGCGGAGACTGTGGTGCACAGGCCGCCGTGTGCGGGACTGCCCACACCGCCTGCCTTCCCAAGTCCCTCCTCAGCGGGCAGAGAGGCTGCACGAGGACTGAGCCGTACCCCAAGGACTCTGGAGCCAGGCTTGCTGCCTTTTGGTTTAGAGCTGAGCGTCACAGGTGGGCAGGCTGACCCCGTCTGGCCGGTGGCTCGTCTCCCGGCTGCCCCCTGGTCACCCTGATGCCTGAACGCACACGACCGCCCCAGCCTGGGCTCCAGCAGAGAGGGCCACCCGCGGTAGGCCGCTGGGCACTCACCCTTGACCGTCAGACCCAAGTGCCTCAACCTGCTCCCTCCCGTGGGCAGCAAGGGTGGATGAGGGCCTTGGGGCCCCCAGGCTGGAGCTGGAGAGCGCCCCAGGCAGGGCAGAGGAGCTGGATCAAACCTGGCCCACAGGGACGTGTGGTTTGGGCCCAGTGCTGGCCCCTGTCCAGTGGGTGGCTCGTGCCATGGCTGCATTCAATATCCTCTCTTGACCCTCTCCTGAAATCCCTGATCAGTTTTTAGCAAGAAGCCCACGTGTTCACTTTGCGCGGAGCCCTGCCC
Source organism: Antilocapra americana (assembly GCA_007570785.1). Lineage (NCBI taxonomy): Eukaryota > Metazoa > Chordata > Mammalia > Artiodactyla > Antilocapridae > Antilocapra > Antilocapra americana. Next base: position 1,538,138 of record ML664209.1, read on the forward strand.
GTGGCAACATAGCTGGTGCTGCTGGGGTTAAGTCCCTCGGCCACCTGAGTGTCCCCAGCTCCCCTGCAGGTGGGCCGGGTCCCTTCCCCCTGGACAAGGAGGCGCAGGTGTCGGGTGGCCGCCCCGGCCTGGGGAAACTCCTCAGAAGAACCCCTGTGGCCACAGCCACCGCCACAGGCCCCCCCGTCACACCCCAGGACCCTCTGCACTCCGGGGTCACCGGGAGGGGAGACTGGGGCCTGAGTGCCTATCTGCCCGTGGCCGGTACCTCCTACCTCTCTCTGCAGAACCTGGTGCCGGGAGCCCGGCCTCAGCAGGAGCGTCCGCAGCGCCCAGCCCCGGAAGACCCTCGGAGGCAGGCCCTGGGCTGTGAGCACAGGGAGCTGAGCCGTCTGGAGCCGTCGGGGGTGTCGCCCCAGAGAGCAAGAGGCGTTGCATTAATATTTGAAGGCAGAGGTGTCAGGTGGCCTGGCGGGCTTTGGGCTGGCATGGGATCCCTTACCACCAGGCCTTAACCCTCCCTCGGACAGGGGCCGGGGGAGCCGACCCTCCAGAGAGGAAGGGGAAATCAGAGCTCCTTGGTCACACAACAGAGACGGCTCGGAGGGGTCCACTAGGGCAGCCCTCAGGCACAGCTGCGGAAACAGATTTGGGGAGGCAGGACACTTTCTCAGGGGTTCACGGCGGGGGCGGGGCAGGGCTGGGACCGGAATCCTACTTGAGACGCCCCCTCCTCCCTCCTGCCAGGACCAAGCCCATTGGTCCAGGGCCACCAGCCGTGGAGGGAAAGGCAGGCAGGTGGGCCTCTGGGGAAAGCCGGCACTGGTGGGGTCCCTGGTACCCTCACCAAGGATGCCAAACCCTGGCTGCTGTTCGCCTGCCTGCCTTGGCGTAGGGGACCCGGAAGGAAGACCAGGCCGCTCACGCTGGCTGCAAACCAGGGGGCACCCCAGCTCGGGGTTCTCGGCTGTGATACAAAGCTGCATGTAGCAGCCATCCGCACCCGGATGGGTCCCCCTGGGACTTCGGGGGGGGGTGGGTTTGACAAAACACGCCGCCTGCTCCCTGGCATGTGCCTCAGAGCCGGGAATCTCCTGTCTTCCAGCATCCACAACGCAGGCATGAGACGGCTTAGGAGCCTGAAGGAGGGTCGAGTCAGACCCCAGACCCGACGGCTGGAGAACCCAGTGTTGACGGTCTGATGGAGAGAGGGGGGCTGAGCCCCAGGCACTGAGCCTGCCAGAGCCTCCCTGGCCCCGCCCCCACCCCCGCCCCCGCCTGGGAGCCCTCGGGGTCCAAGTTGAATCTGCTCTCTGGGGTGATGGGAAAGGGCCTCCCATTCCCAGAGTGCAGGCCTCAGCTGGGGTGGAAGGAAGACAGAAAAGGCAAGATGTTGGTCCAGGGCCCAGGGAAATGGACCCGGGGAGTTGCTGAGTGTCCTGCGGGCCTGAGTTTCTCTGCCTTTGCTGGGAAGAAGAGGGCTTACCAGGAGCCCCTGGCAGAGTCTGGCACACCGCGGCCCGGAGATCTCCTTGCTGCTGTTAGCATGGTGTCACAAGGATCTCTGAATTTTAAGCAGGATGGGGGTCTGCTGTGGCGGCCCCCAGTGATGGGAGTATCCAGACCCTGGACACTAACTGAGTCTACGGGGCCTGGGGGAGCGGTGCCGACCTTGGGGTCCTGACAGCTGGGCGTGTCCAAGGTTGGTGGTCAGCCGGCCTTGGGTTGGTGACCTTCCCGTGGTCCAGTGTCTCTTTTTCTGTGTTTCTGATGAGATTTGAGCAGCGCCACGCCTGCCATGCATTATACATGGAGGACCGCTGTGGCAAGCCGGGTTACAGGCCTGTAACGCCACCCGGGCCGAGAAAATCATGACCCACGGATGGGTGCGGGACACCCAGGCACCACGGCTGAGATTGGGTTACGGGCTGCCCTTCCCCTGGGGGAAGCAGTCTGCCTCGAGGAGCCCCTGGCCCTCTTTGGGCCTCAGTTTCCCCATCTAGACAATGATGGGGTCTGAGGGTCCCTCTGGATGCAGGGAGGGCAACTAGGCACTGCTGGGCGCTCAAGGCACACCTCAGACCCCCAGTGAGGCTCCTCGGTTACGTCACACAGACAAGGAAGCCGGGGCTCACAGGTGCTCAGGACTTGGGGGTGTTGCTTGGCTAAGAAGGGTTGCTCCATCTCTGGTGGGCGTGAGTACAGGGGCGGGGCGGGCGGCGAGCTGAGAGGCGGGGCTCGGCCCTGCACGGAGGGCTGTGCTCGCCCCCCTGGATGGCTGCTCCTAGCTGCAGCAGCCCAGCCCAAGCCCTGGAGGTTTGGGGAGCACAGGGCCCCCAAGCCACTGCCCAAGCCCTCCTCACTATGCAGAGGTGACCCCAGGACTGGGGAGCGGAAAGAGGTGGCCAGGGTCATGGCGGCAGGGAGCACCTGTCAGCCTCGCCCCCAGGCTGCCTCTCCTGGGACCCACGATGCCCTGTGGGTAGAGGCAGGTGGCAGGGTTGAGAGGAAAAGGCAGGTTTTCACCACCTTCTCCGAGCCCGACACGGGAAGAGGCTGCGCAGGTGACCTCTGGATATCGTGTTTCCATCAATATTGCATCAGGCCCCCCGCCTCCCCCAGCATGGCGGCCCCAGCTGATGGCCTGCCCTCCTGCAGGGCCAGTACTGAATGTGGGGGATCAAGGGGTGACTCCATCCAGTCCCCGGTGCAGCGGCTCACGGGGAGCCGGACGAGCCTTCCCCTCCACCACACAGGTGGGGCAGGTGGACGGGCTGGACTCTGTGGGCCTGCAGGCTGGGGGGGGAGGCTACACGGACCGCCCAGAATGGCATGGGGAATCCTGAGTGGCGGGTTGCTGCTTCTAATCCCATGATGACACGAGGGGAGACCCACAACCAGAAGGAACCCCAGGAAACCTGACGTGGGCCAGTCCACACAGCCCCCAGCGGAGGGGTCAGCAGGGTGCCCAGAGTCCCAACCCCTAAGAGAGCTGGGCCGAGCAGCCAAGAGGGGTGGGCTGATGTGCCAGGGCCTGGGGAGGGCCTGCTTGGCACAGAGAAAGGCCCAGCCGTGGGCACTGCTGCATGGGCTAGGGGAGAGCTGGGGACCGCCGGACAGAGGCTAGGAGGCATCTGCTCCCTGCTAGCAGAGGGGTTGCCCAGCCCTGACCAGAGCAGGCCCAGGGCCCACACAGAGGCTGGGGACCTGGGTGGCCAGGCCGTCCCCAACCTGCGGACCACGCAACTCCGTCCACCACACCAGGAACCTGCAGAGTTCCCCCAACTTCTGGAACCCAAGCCAGAAGGACAACTCTCGTCAAGCAATAACCAATCGAAAGAAAGTATGAAAGTGAAAGGCACTCAGCGGAGTCCAGCTCTTTGAGACCCCACGGACTATACAGTCCATGGAATGCTCCAGGCCAGAATAATGCAGTGAGTTGCCTTTCTCTTCTCCAGGAGATCGTCCCGACCCAGGGACCGAAGCCAGCTCTCCCGCGTTGCAGACAGGTCCTTTACCAACTGAAGGGTCAGGAAACAGCAAACAGACCGCTCCAAGCAGTGACTGTAGCCCCTGTGTCTGAAACTAGGGTACCGAGACAAGCCAGGACTCCAACGCACGCGCCCTGAAGCACCCCCGGCCCCCACCCCTGGCCGCCCGGGTGTGGGTGTTGGGCGGTGGAGACAGGCTCTCTCCGTGGTGGCAGGGTGAGGACCATCCTGCTGGCCCAGGGCCGGGGAGGAAGGCGGCTCTGCCTCCGTTGTCCTGGACACCTCGGGGAGATGCCCTGAGGGAGAGGGAGGCATGGCAGCCCGGGTGGGACCCGGCATGGGGGGGCACAGCGCCCCCGTGGGCCTCAGTGCTCTCACCTGAGGCGGGGGCCAGCCGGTCCCAGGGACACCTTCCGAAGGGGTGGTCAATACAGAAGACTGTGGCAAAACCTGTGCAGATTGGGATGAGTCATCAGTCACAGCCCCGGGCCCCTGCTCACTCAGCAAACACACGTGGTCCATCACGTGCTGGGGGCCAGCACATGGGGTCCCTGCGCCTGCAGATGCCAGGCTGGGCGAGGTCACGTGCCCAGACGGGAGCCCGCCTGAAACTGCCCCCTTCTGGGCTGCACAGGACTGGCCCTCCTCCTGGGGTCGCCCCCCACCGAGGACCCAGGACCCCACTCCCACCCCCGGGGTGTCCTCAGCCTGACCCAGCCGTCTGGCCTGCATGTGAGCGCGGGCTCTGTGGTCTGGGTGGCAGGCAGACCTCAGTGGGGGTCCAGCCCTGGTCCCCCTTGTGGCCCCGGTCCCCTCACAGCCCGGGCCCAGGCCCTCCCCTCCTCCCTCCCGACCACACGGTGTCCGGGTAAGCCCCCCGACCGTCAGTGCAGGGGGGCCCGGGAGGGAAGGGGCCATGAGGCTCACCGGCCGGGTGCTGTCCCGCAGGTACTGGGCACAATCGCGGTGGCCGTGGTACTCCGCCAGCTCCGCGGCCGTGTAGCCGTCATCATCTCGCAGGGCGGGGTCCACGCGGTGGGACAACAGGGTCTGGCAGCACTGCAGGGGGGAAGCGGACACACGTGACCACCGCCAGCTCCCCGCACCCCCCAGCTGAGACACTGAGGTCTGAGCCCTGCCCTGGCGTGGGCCGCTCTGTCCTGGCAGCAAGCAGTCCCGCAAGCACCAGCACCCCGAATCCAGGGTGGGAGCCCCAGGCGCCCTCACTCAGGAGCTTGCTGAGGGCCCAGATGGTAAGCAGGCGGCACACCTGGATTCCAGCCAGGCCGCTCGCCCGACCCTGACTTTGCCCCTGTAGCCTAGGCCTAGGCTTTAAATACAGAGCTGGTTTCCATCTTTACAGCAACTCCGGAGGTGTGTCCATCCTCACACACACAAACTGGAATGCAGAGGCTAAAGAAGACGGCTCCATCCCCAGGTCTCCGGGCTGTGCCCTCGCCCACCTCGCCCACCTCGCCCTGCCTGCTCCCTGGCCTCCTGGTCAGGCCTGGCACTCAATGAGCCCCTCCTCTTGGCTACAGGCCAGAGGTGAGCTCCAGGGGTCCTCACTCCATCCTTGATGTCTCCAACTCTGAGCGTCTGGCTCCTGCGCTGGCCTCACATGCCACCTCCCCTGGTCAGGCTGGCGCTGGGCCCCCAGTTTCCCTCCTGGCTGGGCCTCCGGGACTGGGAGGAGAGGAAGGCCGGGGGGGGGGGGGGGCGGGGGGCTGCTCAGCAGCAGGGAGCAGAGGAAAGGATGGAGCATGGAAAGCGAGAGGCGCCCGGGCTTGTGAAGGCGCTTTGTGAAGGGGCTGCGGTGGGGTGGGGGTAGGACACGGGGCAGGGGTTGGGCTGCAGGAGCAGGCCGTCTATCTAGAGCCTGGGGGGGCAGGGGTCACAAGAGAGGCAGGAGTGGGGTGGGGGGCACTGGGGTGTCCGGCCCACACCCAGGTGGGTCTGGGGCAGCGGCCCCAGGGACCAGGAGAGGAGGACATCGGCGCAGAGTGGCAGCCAGAGTCTGCGAGCAGGGGGCGGGAGAGCAGGCGTGGGCTCGGCAGAGTGGTCCGGGCCAGCGCCTCTGCTTTTCTACAAATCTGAAACGATTCTAAATTCTTCTAAAATAAGAATTTATTTTAAAATAGGGAGTGTCAATGTATGGCGAAATCAGCACAATAATGTAAAGAAAGTAAATAAATAAATATCTTTTAAAAAAAAGAAAAGCAAAAAATAAAATAGGAAGTGAGCATTATCAGAGAAATGCAAATCAAAACCACAGTGAGGTACCATTTCACGTCAGTGAGAATGGCTGCCATCCAAAAGTCTACAAGCAATAATTGCTGGAGAGGATGTGGAGAAAAGGGAATCCTCTTACACTGTTGGTGGAAATGCAAACTAGTATAGCCACTATGGAGAACAGTGTGGAGATTCCTTAAAAAACTGCAAATAGACCTGCCATATGACCCAGCAATCCCACTGTTGGGCATACACACCGAGGAAACCAGAATTGAAAGAGACACGTGTACCCCAATGTTCATCGCCGCATTGTTTACAATAGCCAGGACATGGAAGCAACCTAGATGTCCATCAACAGACAAATGGATAAGAAAGCTGTGGTACATATACACAGTGGAATATTAGTCAGCCATTAAAAAGAATGCATTTGAGTCAGTTCTAATGAGGTGGATGGAACTGGAGCCTATTATACAGAATGAAGTAAGTCAGAAGGAAAAACACCAATACAGTATACTAACGCATATATATGGAATGTAGAAAGATGGTAACAATGACCCTGTATGCGAGACAGCAAAAGAGACACAGATGTATAGAACAGACTTTTGGACTCTGGGAGAAGGTGAGGCTGGGATGATCTGAGAGAATAGCATTGAAATGTATATTACCATATGTGAAACAGATCACCAGTCCAGGTCTGATGCATGAGGCAGGGTGCTCAGGGCCGGTGCACTGGGATGACCCCGAGGGAGGGGATGGGGAGGGAGGTGGGAGGGAAGGTCAGGATGGGGACACATGTCCACCCATGGCTGATTCACGTCAATGTAGGGCAAAATCCACTGCAATAGTGTAAAGTAATTAGCCTCCGATTAGAATAAATGAATAAATTCACAAAAAAATAAAATAAAATACGGAGTGGGGTGGGGTGATCATATTTCCTGGATGATCATAATTTTCCAGAACTGTTAACAGATTTCAGGCCCAACAGGCGATCAGTAAGGTGTGGACTCTGCTTCCCTCCTGGTTACAACACAACCAGAGCCGTGGATATGAGATGGATGAGACAGGCTGGATAGCAGATGGCATGGAGAGGTTATCGTGGGACTTCCCTGCTCGTCCAGTGGTTACGAACCCACCTGCCAAGGCAGGGGGACCTGGGTTCGATCCCTGGTCCGGGAAGACTCTTCATGTCGCAGGACAACGAAGCCTGTGTGCCACAGGTACGGAGCCCCAGTGCTGCCAGTTCTGAAGCCTACACGTGCTAGGGCCTGTGCCCACGGCAGAGAAGCCACCGCGATGATGAGGAGTCTGTGCACCGCAACGAGGACCCGCTCCCACTCGCCACAAGCAGGGGAAGCCGGAGGGGGTGGGGGGCAACAAGGAAGACCCAGTTCAGCCAAGGGAAGAGGAATTTCCACAACGCAGACGGAAAAGGAGGGCGGTTCTCAGCTCTGAGGCTTGAGTTCCTTTCCTTTCCCACCAAGGGAGGAGGGTGAGGAGCTCATGAACCTTTTGCTTATCTGCTGAACCTCCTGGACTCCTACAGAATACTTCACTTGAAAAAAGATGTTGCTGCTTAAAAACAAAGTTGGCAGGGCGCTGCTCCGGCCACCCTCCGGATTGTGGAGGCAGTGGCTGGTCGGGGCGGGACGCTATCTGACCGCACCATGCTGGCTCCCAGCCCAGGCCCCTCTGGATGCCACCTCCATTGTCTGCTTGCGTATAGGACACGAGGGATGACTGTGGGGTGGGGGCTGTGGGGGTGGGGGGGTGTATCCTCAGTTAAATTCAGTTCCAGTCACTCAGTTGTTCCGACTCTTTGCGACCCCATGGACGGCAGCACGCCAGGCCTCCCTGTCCATCACCAACTCCCAGAGCTTGCTTAAACTCATGTCCATTGAGTTGGTGATGCCATCCAACCATCTCATCTTCTGTCATCCCCTTCTCCTCCTGCCCTCAATCTTTCCCAGGATCAGAGTCTTTTCAAATGAGTCAGCTCTTAGCATCAGGTGGCCAAAGTACTGGAGCTTCAGCTTCAACATCAGTCCTTCCAATGAACACCCAGGACTGATCTCCTTTAGGATGGACTGGTTGGATCGCCTTGCAGTCCAAGGGACTCTCAAGGAGTCTTCTCTAACACCACAGTTCAAAAGCATCAATTCTTCTGCACTGAGCTTTCTTTACCGTCCAACTCTCACATCCATACGTGACCACTGGAAAAACCACAGCCTTGACCAGATGGACCTTTGTTGGCAAAGTAATGTCTCTGCCTTTTAACATACTATCTAGGTTGGTCATAACTTTCCTTCGAAGGAGTAAGCATCTTTCAATTTCATGGCTTCAGTCACCATCTGCAGTGATTTGGGGGCCCCCCAAAATAAAGTCTGCCACTGTTTCCTATATTTCCCCATCTATTTGCCATGACGTGATGGGACCGGATGCCATGATTTTAGTTTTCTGAAGTTTGAGCTTTAAGCCAACTTTTTCACTCTCCTCTTTCACTTTCATCAAGAGGTTCTTTAGTTCCTCTTCACTTTCTGCCATAATGGTGGTGTCAGCTGCATATCTGAGGTTGTTGGTATTTCTCCCGGCAATCTGGATTCTAGCTTGTGCTTCTTCCAGCCCAGCGTTTCTCACGATGTACTCTGCATATAAGTTAAATAAGCAGGGTGACAATATACAGCCTTGACACACTCCTTTCCCGATTTGGAACCAGTCTGTTGTTCCATGTCCAGTTCTAACTGTTGCTTCCTGACCTGCATACAGGTTTCTCAAGAGGCAGGTCAGGTGGTCTGGTAGTTCCCTCTCTTTCAGAATTTTCCACAGTGTATTGTGATCCACACAGTCAAAGGCTTTGGCACAGTCAATAAAGCAGAAATAGATGTTTTTCTGGAACTCTCTTGCTGTTTTGATGATACAGCAGATGTTGGCAATTTTATCTCTGGTTTCTCTGCCTTTTCTAAATCCAGCTTGAACATCTGGAAGCTCATGTTTCATGTATTGCTGAAGCCTGGCTTGGAGAATTTTAAGTATTACTTTGCTAGCATGTGAGATGAGTGCAATTGTGTTATATATAGTTTGAGCATTCTTTCGCATTGCCTTTCTTTGGGGTTGGAATGAAAAGTGACCTTTTCCAGTCCTGTGGCCACTGCTGAGTCTTCCAAATTTGCTGGCATACTGAGTGGAGGATTTTCACAGCATCATCTTTCAGGATTTGAAATAGCTCAACTGGAATTCTATCACCTCCACTGGCTTTGTTTGTAGTGATGCTTCCTAAGGCCCACTTGACTTCACATTCCAGGATGTCTGGCTCTAGGTGAGTGATCACACCATTGTGATTATCTGGGTCATGAAGATCTTTTTTGTACAGTTCTTCTGTGTATTCTTGCCACCTCTTCTTAATATCTTCTTCTTCTGTTAGGTCCATGCCATTTCTGTCCTTTATTGAGCCCATCTTTGCATGAAATGTTCCCTTGGTATCTCTAATTGTCTTGAAGAGATCTCTAGTCTTTCCCATTCTATTATTTTCCT
>ML664209.1:1547488-1605912 GCA_007570785.1 Antilocapra americana
AATGAAGATCTTTTTTGTACAGTTCTTCTGTGTATTCTTGCCACCTCTTCTTAATATCTTCTTCTTCTGTTAGGTCCATGCCATTTCTGTCCTTTATTGAGCCCATCTTTGCATGAAATGTTCCCTTGGTATCTCTAATTGTCTTGAAGAGATCTCTAGTCTTTCCCATTCTATTGTTTTACTCTGTCTCTTTGCATTGATCGCTAAGAAAGGCTTTATCTCTCCTTGCTATTCTTTGGAACTCTGCATTCAAATGGGTATATCTTTCTTTTTCTTCTTTGCTTTTCGCTTCCCTTCTTTTCACAGCTATTTGTAAGGCCTCCTCAGACAGCCATTTTGCTTTTTTGCATTTCCTTTTCTCAGAGATGGTCTTGATTCCTGTCTCCTGTATAATGTCACAAATCTCTGTCCATAATTCATCAGGCACTCTGTCTATCGGATCTAGTCCCTTAAATCTATTTCTCATTTCCACTGTATAATCATAAGGGATTTGATTTAGGTCATACCTGAGTGGTCTAGTGGTTATCCCCACTTTCTTCAATTTCAGTCTGAATTTGGCAATAAGGAGTGCATGATCTGAGCCACAGTCAGCTCCCAGTCTTGTTTTTGCTGACTGTATAGAGCTTCTCCATCTTTGGCTGCAAAGAATATAATCAATCTGATTTCAGTGTTGACCATCTGGTGATGTCCATGTGTAGAGTCTTCTCTTGTATTGTTGGAAGAGGGTGTTTGCTATGACCAATGCGTTCTCTTGGCAAAACTCTATTAGCCTTTGCCCTGCTTCATTCTGTACTCCAAGGCCAAATTTGCCTGTTACTCCAGGTGTTTCTTGACTTCCTACTTTTGCATTCCAGTCTCCTATAATGAAAAGGACATTTTTTTTTTTTTGAGTGTTGGTTCTAGAAGGTCTTGTAGGTCTTCATAGAACTGTTCAACTTCAGCTTCTTCAGCATTACTGGTCTGGGCATAGACTTGGATTACCGTGATATTGAATGGTTTGACTTGGAAATGAATTGAGATCCTTCTGTTGTTTTTGAAACTGCATCCCAGTACTGCATTTCAGACTCTTTTGTTGACCATGATGGCTACTCCATTTCTTCTAAGGGATTCCTGCCCACAGTAGTAGATATAATGGTCATCTGAGTTAAATTCACCCATTCCAGTCCATCTCAGTTCGCTGATTCCTAGAATGTCGATGTTCACTCTTGCCATCTCCTGTTTGACCACTTCCAATTTGCCTCAATTCATGGACCTAACATTCCAGGTTCCTATGCAATATTGCTCTTTACAACATCGGACCTTGCTTCTATCACCAGTTACATCCACAACTGAGTATTGTTTTTCGTTTGGCTCCATCTCTTCATTCTTTCTGGAGCTATTTCTCCACTGATCTCCAGTAGCATATTGGGCACCTACTGACCTGGGGAGTCCATCTTTCAGTGTCCTATCATTTTGTCTTTTCATGCTGTTCATGGGGTTCTCAAGGCAAGAATACTGAAGTGTTTGCCGTTCCCTTCTCCCACATTCTGTCAGCCCTCCCCACCGTGACCCGTCCGTCTTGGGTGGCCCCACATGGCACGGCTTAGAACCCTCACGCTCTGCTCTTACTTGAGGCCTGCCCCGGCCCAGCCTCTAGACAAGGATGGACTGGGGGCAGTGAGCCTGCAGGGCCGAGTGCTGGCCTGCAGGGTGAGAGGAGGGGGTGTGGCTGGGGGGTGGGGGGAGCGGGAGGGGGCCCTCAGGGCTCCTGAGAGTCAGGAAGAAGTTTTCAGCTTTGCTGCAGGGCTCAGGGACATCACGCCTCTCTCTGACTCATCAAAAGGACCATGTGCCTTCCCAGGACTCTGGGTGGTTGCCCTGGGATGCTTGTGGGCCACTTGGGCCCAGAAACACTTGGGGTTCCAGCTGGAAACAGCTGTCCAGAACCGAAGTCCAAAATGGGCTACCGGGCTGCAGCTCGATAAAAATGCCCGCCCGCCCCCCCAAGTAGCCCCTCCTGCGCCCTGAGGGCCTTTGGAATGCAGCGAGAAGACCCGGGAGACATTGCGGATGCACTGACCCACTTTGGAGCCCTGCTGGTTGGTTCTGGGGGGTGCAGGGGCGGGCGGAGGAGTCATCCCACGTGTTCCCCTCAGACACACTCCACTCAGACACAGCCTTGCCTTCAGAGGAGGTCCACAGGCAGGTCGCACCAGGGCAGGGGCCAGCGGCTCACAGCCGGGTCCACTCCCAGGACTGGACCTCAAGTATCTTGCCTACTCCAGGTTTCCGGAAGCTGTTTCCTGGGCCACGTGCGCCCCTAGGTTTATCTGGACCACAGCAAAGGGGCTGACCTCACACCCCCGTGGGGCTCTGCTCCCAGGCTGCTCAGAGCAGGGGGACAGCAGCCCCCACTCCTGGGAGGACCGGCGGGAAGACTGACCCCTGAGCTGGCACCTGGGAAGTCTCTGAGCGAAGGGAGGGGTCCTGCACTGAGGGCAGAGCCTGGGCTTTATTCCCAGAGAGATCTGAGTCTGAGTCTGCATCCTGGGCAATGGCTGCCCCTCTGAGGCTCGGTTTACCCGTCTGTAAAAGGGGCTAATAATATGTATCCTACAGGGTTGTGTTGAGGGTTCGGTGACTCATTCACAGGAAGTGGTCCAGGACTGCCAGCTCTCGGAGGCTCTCCTGCCCATCCCCCTGCCCCCTACTGCCTTACCTCCATTTGCCCGTTCTCCGCTGCATCGTGGAGGGGGGTCCCTCCCCAGCAGTCTCTCATTATGGGGGCACCCATCAACAGGAGCCGGTCTAGAATGGGTGTGTGGCCACCCCGAGCGGCGAAGTGCAGGACGGTGGCCCCCTCATCATCCCGAGCTGTCAGGCCGATATCCGTGAAGGTGACCTGCAGGTGGAGGAAGGGGGGCGGGCCAGCTGAGGCTGGATGGGGGCAGCCACTCCTCCCGCAGGGCAGGGGGTCCTGGGGACAAGGCTGGCTTTTCTTGTGCGCCACCGGGCAGCCTGGGGGCACAGCGAGCTTGATGGTTTTACTGGGAGACTCCACAGCCCCCAAACCTGCCGCAGCCCAGATCTTAAGCTGCACACCCCCAGGGGCATTCCCACTTCCAGTAAAGAATGCCTTTGGGCGGCACCATCAGTAAACAGGTGTCTGCTGATGAAGGGAGGGACCTCCCGGCACCAGGCCTGTTTGCCTCCTGACCAGTACAGCTCCAGTGCCAAGACACAGGGTGCCCGGGGCGGGCCCTGTGCAACCCTCCCTGGCACGCTGGACATGAGCCTGGCGTCCTGTGGCCTGGGCCCCACCCCGCCAGCAGCCGTCCGGCCAGCCCGCCTCACAGCCCTTGTCGGCCCCACTGTGAGGGCACCCGTGGGCTCTGGCCTGAGGCCCCCAGGGCAGCCACGCAACCCCTGACAATGCAACACTGGAAGGGGCTCTTTTGCCCAGCGGATGTGGCATCACCCCCTTTTTCTCCCTCTTCCTACTTTGAGAACAGGAGAGTGTGACGCGGTGTGAATGGCCTCCTCTGCTTCCTACGTGGAAGGGATAACCTTTTGGTGGTTTAGTTCCCCGGTCACTGCAGCCAAATGCTGGCTGATCCAACATTCAAACCTGTCTGTTAGAAAAAGGACAGCGAGCTGGGAGGAGAGTACCCTCCATCAGCCAGCTCCCCCAGGGGAGCGGGGCCCCAGCCCTGAGTGGGTCAGCCAGGCTGGACGCTGTGCCCTCTGCCCGTGGTCCATCCTGCAGGAAGGCGGGGGTGGAGAGTCCCCTGGAAGAGCCCTTCTGGCCCTGGGACCCTCGGCCACAGCTGTTTCTTCCTGGAGAGAGCCCCCATGGGGCTGCCCCGGGGGGCCGGGTGGACGTTCTTCGCTCCTGCCCTCACTCCCTGGTTCCCAGGCACCCCCACTGCTCTGAGATGCCGAGTGTCCGGCCGACTCAGTCCCACCATGTGTGCTGAGCACCCGCTGCCTTTGCACGGGGAGTCCAGGTCTGGGGACAGACAGGTTTCTCTCGTTCACCATCTGAGCTACAGGCCAGAGGACAGAAGCACAGCTCCAGCCGAGGGCCAGGGCGGGGCCAACACCAGGAACTTTCTCCCGTGAGTGGGGCTGGCCCCCAAGGAGCAGCTGAGAAGGGTGGCCGGTGCAGGGCACAGCAGGTGCAAAGGTGAGTGCCTGCGGGTGCTCCAGGGGCCAAGGGCCAGCCTGGGAGAGGCGGTGGAGAAGGGAGGCTGGAGCCAATGGCTGGGGGCCTCTGAGGCCAAGGTGAGTGGCTGGAGGCAAAGGAGATCACTCCTTCCTTCTTCCCTCACTCAGCATCCCCACGGCTCTTACTTCGTGCCAGGCACAAGGAGCGGAGCAGTGGGACTGAGTCCCTCCCCAGCCACCTATTGCTCACCTGCCCCTCCCCGGAGAGACCTCCCCACTCTGACCCTTGACCGGGTAATGAACACCCTCTCTGTAACCCTCAGAGTGCCTGGACACCCCACAGGGCTGGTTCTCCAGGGCGGAAGAACAAGCCCCCAGCCCTGGAAAAAGCTTTGGAAGAAAGCATCCATCCTCCCCATCTATGGGTGTTCCTACTGGAAAGAGGCCCAGATGATGCCTCCATGGATCCAGAAGGGAAGAAGGGTGGGGCTTGGCCCGCCCAGGGTCTGGGGAGCAGGGAATGTCAAGTGGCCAAACATCTGGGCTAGGCACTGCCCGTGCCCCCCACCCTGAGAACAGGGACACTCACTAGGACTCCTAGAGGAGGGGTCCAGAGAATCCGCAGGGGGTGCTGCACACCCCCAAGGTCCTGCAGGGGCGAGTCCAGTCCAAGGCCACCCCCAGTCAAAGCTCCCCGCTGTGCCCTAAACAGGGCCTGGCATGCGGGTGCTCTAAGGCTGGGGGAGGCACTTTTGATCCGCCCACCACCCCGTGGTCCGTGAGCTTCCTGTGACCGATCAGGGACCCAGGGCGTGGCGTCCCCGCCCCAGCCGGCCCCACTAGCTAGGTGGGAGCAGGTGCCAGCCTCCTCGGACGCCCCCCACCCCCGCGCGCGCACCCCGGCGCCCCCTTACCAGCCAGACGACAAGCGAGTAGTGGCCGCGGGCGGCGGCCGCGTGCAGCGCGCTCATGCCGTCGAGGGCGCGCAGGTGCACGTCGGCGCCGCAGTCCTTCACCAGAAACTGTGCCAGGTGCAGGTGGCCCTCCTGGCAGGCCAGGTAGAGCGGGGAGGCGCCGCTGCGCGTCCGCCGGTTCACGCCGCTGCGGGGGAGGCCGGGCTTCAGAGCGCGCTCGGCCTAGGGCCCCGATCGGGGCTGGGAGGCCCGGCACCTGGCTCTTTGCGGCCACCCCCTCACCCCTGAGGGGCGCAGCCGGCCGTGGGCCAGGTTGCGCGCGGCCCAAGGAATCCAGCTCCCCGTACTGGCCGTCCAGCTGTGCGCGCCGCCGGGGGTTGGCCGGCAGCGGTCTCCTCTCAGGGTGAATGGCCCAGCAGGGCCCGCAGTGGGCGGCTCAGGGAACCTCCGGACCCGGGGCCTGCTCCGTGCAAGGGGCCGTTGTGAGCAGGACACCAGCCCTTCGCGGCGCTCTGCCGGCACCTGTATTCCAGGACCCCGTGTGGACCGATCGGGGCGGCCGTCAGGTTTCTGCATCGGCCCGGCGACCACAGTGAGTTCTGGTCCCCTCTGAGCCCCTGCAGGGAGCGGCAGCCCCCTCCCCCAAACCGGACCCCACGCCCTGTTGACAAGGACTTCCGCTTGGGCTCCCGCGGTCTCTGCCGGTGGGCACGTGGGCCCTGGGGCAGCGGGCCTTCCCGGTGCCTGTGTGGGTTTTAATGTGAACTCTCCCGGTTTTCAAATACAGAAAGTACTTCTCAAACTGCCCGTCTGAGAGCCACCCTGCGGGCGGCCAGTGGAAGACGCGCAGAAGGAGTCCCAAAGGCCTTGGGGGAGAGGTCGGGCCGGGAAGGCCCAGGGACGGCAGCAGTGTCGCGGGGCCGTCAGGACGGCCGGCCAGCTACCAAGAGCCCCGCAGGAGAAGAGGTGTGGGCAGAGGCAGACGGGCTCGGAGAGAAAGGCCAGGTCAAGTGAGGGGGTGGACACAGAGCCCATCTCCCAGCCAGGACAAGCAGTCCTGCGGACAGACGGCGGGGGCAGGCCACAGACGCCGCACCCCCAGACGGCCAGGTGTACGCCCGGGTGTCTCCTGTGGGGCCAGGACCGCAGCCGTGCCCACGACGGGGAAGCAGCGGTGGCCCGCTGCCCCCTGCCCCCGCCTTAGCTGGGCCGGTCCCCTCCCTGCCTGTCCGCCTCGCCCACCCGCCGACTCGGGGCAGTGAGACCCGGCGTGTGGAGAGAGAATCCAGGCCCACCTGGGGGGCTCACTGCCCCCAAGCCCAGTGCACACGCTGCTCCCTGCGGGAGGCGGGAGCGGCGACCTTCGCAGCCCAGCGCGGGACGTTAGGCCCTGAGACGCCCCCAGGCCTCGGGCGCGGTCCGAGCCTGAGCCTGAGCCTGCAGGGGCTCTTCTGCTCCAGCTGCGGAAGCGGCTTCCGGGCTCTCACCGCCAGCTCCGGCGCTGAGCCCACACGGGTCTGCTCTCCGCCCGCCCCTGGCTCCAGGCCTCGCCCTCCGCTCCTCCCGGGGCCCGCCCCCCTCCCCAAGCCCTCCCCTGAGGCCCACCCTCCCCTTCCCCCACCCTTCCCCTCCCCCTCCTCCCCCTCCTCCCCCCTCCTCCCCTCTCCCGAGGCCCACCTCCCCATCCGCCTCCGTCCACCCTCCGTCCGCACCCGGGCCCTGCCCCCTTCCCTCCCCCTTCGTCCCCCCTCCCCCTCCCCGTCGGGTCTCCTCCCCGCAGCCCGCGGCCCCCGGACACCCGCCAGGCGGCGCCGCAGCCCCTCACCTGCGGTGGGCGGCGGCCAGGAGCTTCAGGCAGGTCAGGTCCCCGCTGGCCGCCGCGTGGTGCAGCGGCAAGGCCCCCTCCAGGGTCTCCAGCGCGGCCGCGTGGCCCTCGCGGAGCAGCCACTCCACCAGCGCCGGGTGTCCGAAGCGGGCGGCCAGGTGCAGCGGGGAGACGCCCGACGCGTCCTGGTCCTACGGAGGCGCAGGCGGCCGGTGGGCAGGCGGCGGGCCGGACCGGGCCTGCCGGGTAGCCGCCCAGGACCGCACCGCGCGGACCCGCGGAGAGCTCCCACCCCTCCACCGCCGTTCCAGCGCGGGGCTGCGGAGGGGTCTCCTGGACTGAGCCAGGCCACCGGCTGGGGGTCAGCGGCCGGGACCAGCCAGGGCTTTGGGGTCCAAACCCCTGATCCTGCACATGTGAGCCCCCTCCAGGCTGCAGTCCCGGCCTTCGGCTCTCTGCTCGCCGTCGGGGAGGCTCGCTCAGGGCGGGCAGCCTGCCGCATGTCCAGGGGTGGTCCAGGGGCCTTTGCCCCGCCCTGAGTCCTCTTGTTGGGGAGCTTCTCCCCCGCGGGCACCCGCACACCTGGGCGTTCCTCTGGGCTCTGGACCATCCCGCTCCCGCCCTCGCGGCTGTGGGAAGAGCCTCTGAGGATGGCGGGGCTGTGGCTGTTGGACACAGGTTGTGTGACCCGTGGGTCTTCCCTCTACTGGGACCCAGCACCTCGAGCGGCTGCCCACCCATCTCTGGGCTCCCGGGAAGGGGGGGGCGTCCTCTCTTCATCAGAACTGGCTCACCCACTCGCCCTGGGCCGGCAGGAGAAATGTCCCAGGGAGACCATCACTGAGCCCCGGAGCCCCCACTGGGGTCCCTGAGCACCCAGGGTGGGCCAGCACCTCCTGAGCCCCAGTGCCTGCTGGACTTCTGTTTGCCTGGACTCTTTTCTAGAGCCTTAGGAAGCAGGCCCCACGGATCAGGCCTGATAAGGAGACCCCGGGAGAACCCCCAACTGGCAAGGCCGGGTGCTCTTGGGTGGGGGCCGTTGGGTGAAAGGACGAGAGTGGCTGCTCTGTGCTAGGCGCTGGGGAATACCAGGTGGTTCAGGGGGTGTCCGTGGCTTCCAAGGGCTTTGTTTGGGCTGGGGAGGGGCGTGGGGTGGAGACAAGCCACTGTGTGTGCTGTGGGAGTCATTCTCCTGAGAACAGCAGCCCAGGGCCCAAGCTTGCCTGGGGAAACCAGGGCTCCAGACCTGGCTCTCGCACATGCCTCCCTGTGGACACGGCCCCACACCCTGCCGCCGCTGTTGCTGTGCCCCGCTCACCTGCAGACCGCAGCCGCCCTCTCGCACCAGCCAGCGCAGCTCGGCCAGGCCACCGGTGGCTGCGGCGTCGTGTGCAGGGGTGGCCCCGTTGTGGGCCCGCTGGTTGCCGGGCAGCTTTGCCTGCTGCACCAGGAACGTGACGCAGGCCAGGTGGCCAGCCCGGGCGGCGTGGTGCACCAGGCCAGCCCCCAGGGCATCGGTGACGTGCGGGCCCAGGGCACCTGCCTCCAGCAGCTGCTCCAGGGTGGCCAGGTCCCCATCCTTGGCGGCTGCGAGCGCCCGCTGCTCCTCCATCCTCCGCCCCGGCCGCCCGGCCGGCTCTCTGAGGCTCACACAGCCCCGGGCTTCCTGTTTCAGGCGTGGACACAGCTCGTGGCTCTGGTTACCCGATAAGCGCACACAGGGCAGATGGGAGGCGGCGGGGGTGGGGTGGGGGGTGAGCAGGCCTTGGGGACGGGCCTTGCAGCCCTGCCCCAGCTGCTCCCAGGACACCCAAAGCAGGGGAAGCGCCTGCATCAGGCTCAGGTAGGAGGTGGGCACTGCCCTGTGGCTGGACCATGCCGCCCCTCAGGTGGATTGAGGGCCGGGATGGACTTCCCACACCGAGTGGCTCTTCACAGTTAGTGTCCTTTCCAGGAAGCAGTCAGCTCCCGGAGTCTGCTTCCTCCGGGCAGGGGATAGCATCCGAGGGCCATGGTGGGCCGTGCGGAGGCCGCCTGGGAGACCTCTCCCCCGGGAGGGCAGATCCGCCCAAGAGAAGCCCTTTCTGGGAGTCTAAGCGTTTGAGCCATGTCACCCATGGGCATCCGGGGCCCGCTGCTCCCTGGGAACGTTCTCCTGGAGTCTGGCCGTGGCTGGCACTGGGGGCTCCACGCACCTCTGGGCAGCAGTGGCTCTGCAGACCAGTGATGGGCACAGGGCCCGGCACTGGACAGGAAGGCCTCCAAGAGGAGGGGGAGAGTCTCAGGTACCCTCCCCAGCCCACCCTCCAACCACAGGGACCGGAGTTCATGGTCCCAAGCTCATCTTTCAGAGCTGCCAGTGTCTTTTCCCAGGCTGTTATCTTCGGGGGGCTGGACTCCCACAGTGCTTACTGGTGGACTCAGGCTGCCCTGGCCTCTGCCTGGAGCCCGCTGGATGCTCACTCACGTCAGGGAGCTGCTCTGTGGGGCTCCCGCAGACACGGTCTCAAGCTGAAGTCCTGGAGATAGTGCAGGGTTATTCAGTGACCAGTTGGTCTGATCCCACCCCCACAGCAGGCACAGGCCCATGGTGCCCCCAACAAAGCGAAAACTAGAAACACCGCAAAGTGTCCAAGACAAGCATCGGCATCTTTTATTAGTTCATCTCATTTCTGACAGTTGTATCCTCAATGTCATCATGAAGTTCTCTGCCCCTTTCAATCACACATTAAATGTGTTGTTCAATTAAAAAAATCATTCCTATGTAAATGTCTCCACAGATGACATTTGACGTGAATCAGACACCCCAGAGCATCTGTGGTGATTGGAGAATCCTCCCGAATACACCTGGGGGGGAAGGGGAGTGAAGGATGGAGGCTCACCTGCCCGGGGGTGAGCTACGTTCACAGGGCACCCGTGGCTGACAGAGGAGCCGAAACCCTGAGTGAGTGATCAGAAGAGAAGGGGCGGCAGAAGGGAAGGGGCATCAGAAGGGGAGGGCGGCAGAAGGGAAGGGGCATCAGAAGGGGGGGCGCCAGAAGGGGGGTGGCGGCAGGGACCCAGGGACCGGCAGGTGATCAGGGGGTACCCCGCGGGGAGGGGGCCTGACCACAGCAGCCCCCCCCCCCGGGAGGGCCATGAGTAGGGTCCAGGGGTGAAGCAACACGGCCCTCTCTGCAGACAAGCGCGGGGAGACCAGGACGACCCCTGAAGGTAATGCTTCCTATGTTCATGATAGCAGCTGGTGACAAATGCTAGTTTATCCTTTGGATAAAAATACCCCCTTCCAGGAAGGGGGTGCCTGTGACATGCTCGCCCTGCTTCCCAGAGGGGAGCAGGCGGTGGCCAGGCATTTTCCCTCCCCCTGGTGCCGCGGGGCAGCGGTGACAGTCCCTTCGGGGCTCTGCGTCCCAGGCCCTCAGCATAGGGAGGGGCTCCCACGGGCGCTAGGCCTGGCCCTCCAGCTGGTCCACCGCCTGCCTCAGGTCCTGCACGACGAGGTCCACCTCGGCCCGAGTGCTGCTGCGGCCCACGCTCAGCCGGATGGCGTTCCTGGCCACGTCGAAGGGGACACCGCAGCTCAGCAACACCGGGGACGGCCTGGGGGGCGGGAGCCGGTCAGCCGGCGGGACTCGGCTCTCCATGCTGCGGGGTGGGGGGTCCCCTGCTCTGCAGCCACAGACCCCTTCCCTGGAGGCAGCCGCAGCCCCTCCCCAGGAGAGGACTCCCCACTGACTTTAACAGGCTCGGTTCTAAGAGGGGCTGCGCTGCCGCGCTGAGGCTGGGGACTGGCCTGCTGCACCCACGGGAGGCTGCGGCCCCTGGTCACTGCCGTGTGGTCTCTCACGGCCCCAGAGCCCTGGCCTCCCTTGAGTGAGGGCCCATGCTTGGCAGGACCCCAGCCCTGCTCTCTCCAGAGCCCAGGCTACCTCTACGGCTCCCCTCCCACCTGCAGGCCCCCCCACCCCAAGAAAGCAGACCCCCTTCCCTTCCTCCCTCCAGGCTGCTCCCAGGGCCTGAGCCCCCACAGTAGCCCCTCCCGCCTCCGCCTGCTCCTGGCAGGGGGAGCGATCAGAACTCAAATCTGTTCCCGATTGTCTTGAGCCCCTGCACCTCCAGCCTGCCCCCTGCTCCACACTGAGATGCTGCCCCATCTCCCGGGCCAGCCCCAGCCCTCCAGGCTACAGCTCCCTCTGCCCTCCCTCTGCCCTCCCAAGCGCCTGCAGTGCCTGCTCACCCCTGGTCCCTGCCAGGCTGCAGAGCCCCCTGGCGCCTGGAGCAGGGACACACCCAGATGCTGCGGCCACGTCCATGCGGGGCACTCACCGGTCCTCGAGCTCCGAGTGGCAGGCGGCCCCCACGCTGGCCAGCAGCGTCCGGCACTGCGCCAGCACCGCGCGGCCTGAGGAGACAGAGGTGGGTCGCTGAGGGCAGGCCAGGCGGCAGCCACTTCTCTTCCCTGCTGCCAGTTTGGAGGCCCCTCCCTGGTGCCACCTGGCAAATCCGAGGGCACAGGCCCCTCTGACCACAGGTGGGAGACCACAGTGGGACCGAGAGGAAGCGCTTCCTCCTGCCTTGTCCTCTGCCTCCTGAAGCCGGCCTCAAGGACGCGGTTTCCTGATGAGGCTAGCATCCCAACCAGCAGCCTACTGAGAGCTGTGTCGTCCTGGTAAGAACATCCGTCTTGATGTCTCTGTGTGTTAAAGGTGGAAACACTGGGAGCTGCCTTTCTTAAGCTAAAAGGCACTGCCTTCTTCCTTCACAAGCATGGAGATTTAGAAAAAAAAACACGCTGATGAATTTCCCAGCGGCCCAGTGGCTAGGACTGCACGCTTTCAATGGCAGGGCCCGGGTTCGACCCCTGGCTGGGGAACTAGGCTCTCACAAGCCGCACAGTGTGGCCCAATAAATCACACCAGGGCCGGCTGATTTCATCAGAGCAAGGAGCCTGTCTCATTTAAGATAACACAGGCCCTCGGGGAATATAGAGTCCACCCGAAATGGGGGAAAGGCACTTGAGGAACCCACTTCCCCCAGCCTCCTTCCCAAAGAGGGCACGTTCAGTCCAGTGATGGCTGCCCCAGGGCTTCTTCACGGTCCTAACACGCTGCCCCGTGCCCCGGAGTGACCCAGAAGACCCTCGAGGCAACGAGCTCGTCTAAGCAGTGAAAACTGCAGCCTGGCGCCCCCGTGTCTCCCGACCCCTGGAACCCCCTCCCAGACAAATAGGATGCTCCGTGTCCTGGACTCCAGCCTCAGGGACTCGGACAAGTCATCCAAACCCCAACCTGAGCCCCCGGCGTTTCGACCTGGGAGACGGCGATGGCAGGAACCGAGGAAGCCCGCACACCTGCACTTCAGCCTCCCCCAACTGGGGTTTAGTAGATTGCCTCTCCTTTCCCCACCCTCACACAGCATTCTATAAAAACTGTGGACAAAGTTGGGCTTCATCTGACCTTCCCTTCCCCCTTTGGGGTGGGCCCCTGTGCGTGCTGAGCGCCTCTGCGTCCGCAGTCTCAGCACGCTGAGGCAGTCAGCAGCTGTGATCAGAGCCCCACCACCTTGGACAGCACCGGCGGGCTGATCCTGCCCCCAGCCCCCAGCCAGCCCCCTCAACAGCCCGATGGCCTGAGTTGGGCTGGCATGGCCCAGCCTGCCCCTTCCTCACCTTGGAGCTTGGATCCCCGGATGGAGAAGTTACAGGTATTGGGGAGCCGCTCAGCGCCTGGAAACTGGCTGTTCAGATGGATTCTCTTACCAAATTCAGCCTGGAAAATGTACAAAGTGTGTCATGTCTTCGAAGCCCCCCTCCTCACAACTGTTTGAACTTCAGACTTTCTGGGAAACAAAGTTTCGGTCTCAACACATAGAATGGTTGTTTTTTCTTGTTGTTTAGTAGCTAAGTCCTCTCTCACTCGGTGCAACCCCGTACACTGGAGCCTGCCAGGCTCCTCTGTCCCTGGGATTCTCCAGGCCAGAATACTGGAGTGGGTTGCCATTTCCTTCTCCAGGGGATCTTCCCAACCCAAGGATGGAACCCACATCTCCTGCACTGGCAGGCGGGTTCTTTACACAGAGCCCCAGGGAAGCCCAACAGAATTATTAATTTATCCGTAAGTATCTTCTTATAGTACTCAGGGAGATTGGCTGCGAAAGGCAAGGTAAATTGGAAGAGAAAGATTCTGAGTACACTTGGATTGTCTTCACAGGAGCGTCAGATATTTTGTCCCTGATGTACTTTGGTCGCGTGTCCGCGTCCCCGGGGGTCTGGGCCCTGTGTGTCCCCGGCTCCAGGCGCGGGCACTCACCACCAGCCTCTCCTCCAGGTAGTCGCACACATCCTGCATGTGGGCCTCGTAGGTCTCGCAGTTCTCCGCCACCAGCTCAGCCGCCTGCGGACCAGGAGGGCGTGGGGTGATGGAGCACCCCAGTCACGGTAAGACGCCGGTGGGGGGGGGTGCAGACAGCGGTGGGGGCGCTACTTCCTGAGGGCAGAGGCGTTGCCTGCAACTGCTCCTTCCCCGGGACCTCACGGACATGCGTGCGCGCCTCCTGCCTGCCCTTTGCTTGTTGACTGGGACCTGACAGCTGTCAGGCTTCCTGATGCCCCGGGCACTGCGGAGTCCCCACTCGGTGACCAGAGGCTCTCCCCGTCCACTCTAGAGACAGACGGACAGGACGGAGGAAGAGGCGGCCATGTCTGCCCTCGGGTGAGCGCCATGAAGAGCGTGGAGCCCAGGGAAGGGCGTTCTGGGCGGAGGCCGGAGGAGGGAAGGGCGAGTGCTCCTGGACAGCGTGAGCGGGGGATGGTGCCTGGAGGTCTCGCAACCACAGGCTCTGAGCCGAAACATGGATGCTGGAGCTGGGTCTGAGCCACCTGATTCATGTGTTCACAGCTGGACATGCTCCACAGCTGTGTGGAGCATGCATGAGAGGCCCACACAAAAGGTGGGGGTGACCTGGCCTAGGCTCGGTGGAGATGGACAAGAGACAGGACCTCCTCTGTTGTGGGGGCTGGACGGACGGGACCGGCTGCTGCGTCGGGCGTGGCATGAGGACAGGGCGGGCCAAGGGCGCCTCCTGGGCTTCTCAGTGAGAGCCGGGTGGCAGGGCACCCCGGGGAGACGGGGGCACCCCGGGGAGAGAACAGGACACTTCGTGGGCCGAGGAAGCAAGTGGGGACCTGGGTCTCCCTGGAGGTCAGGGTCTGCCCTGCGATGGCAGGTGGAAGACCGGAGCCCAGGCCGGGAGAGGAGGATGACCCGAGAGGAAGCAGAGAAAGAACCTAGTGGCGGGGGTGGAGAACTGGCCCCACGTCCTCTGGAAGTCACAAGGCAAATGGGGACCTTCTCTGAGGCTTCAGGGGAGCAGAGCAAGCAGAATACCAGACCTCAGGAGGAGCGGGGGAGGGTGAGTGCAGGTCACCTCCGTGGGGCGGAGGATACGGGAAGAGGACGCGAGAATGTGGGAGGTAGGAATGGGGCGACAGCAGAGGGGCCTGCCTGCAGCCACGCCCGGGGAAGGGGCAGAGAGCAGCCAGGGAAACCGGACTTGGCCTCGGCGGGCGAGGACACACACACCTCCTGGGGAAGCTGCGCAGTGCGCGGGGCGGGGCGTGGGTCCTGGTCGGAGTGCACCCAGGTGGTCTAGGCTGAGCGAGGGGGGCGACGGTGGTGGGCCCCCGCCTCGAGTGACAGCAGGGTCAGAGGGGCTGGGCGCGGAGGTGACCCAGGAGCCGGGAAGGGGCCACGGCTGCGGCTGGGCCGCCGTCTGGTCCTCGTAAGGAGCCTCCTTAAGGGCTGCACTGTGTCCCCATCTTCAGGGAGGGGAGACAGCCAGGCTCAGGCCGAGGTGGGGGGATGGGGGGCCGGGCAACAGGACCAAAGAGGAGCAAACTGCGGGAATGATATCACTGTTTCTTATATTAGAAGACTCAAAAGAGAGCCCTTTCCTTTCAGATGCTAGGCATGTGAAACCCACTCCACAGATCCTAAAAAGCACATCTCCAGGTTGATAAATAAAGTTCGAGGTTTCTCTTATTAAAACATTGGTCTGTTTATTGGGGTCATGAACGTGACCTCCTCTGAAGCCTGGGCTGCCTATTGGAGTGGCTGGGAAACTGCTATGAGCCGAGTTCCCAAGTCCCTTGGAATTTCCTGGATGACAGGAGTGCTTCCTGCTCTAATGAGGTGACTCAGGGTGGGCTTCTAGGTGGGGGCTGGTCAAAGGAACTGTGATTAGAAGCTTGGGGTTTTCAGTGCCCCGGCCCCATCTCCAGAGAGTGGAGACGGGTTGGAAATGGAGTTAATGATTGAGTGAAACCTCCAGTAAAACCCCAGGAGGATGGCTTCAGAGAGCTTCCAGGTTGCTGAACACAGAGGTGCTGGGAGGGGGACGCTGGCGAGGGCATGGACGCCCATTCCCACATCCTGCTCTTTGGGGTGTCCACCTGCGTCCTTTATCACACCCTTTCATGGTAAACTGTTTATTGGGGCCAGTGGTCTAGTTCCTCTGAGTTCTGTGAGCTGTTCTAACAGGTCGTGGGAACCCCCGATTCAAAGCCAGTCAGTCACAAGCACAGGTGACAACTGTCATCTGAGGCTGTCGAGGGTGGGGGGTCTTGTGGGACCGAGCCCTTATCCTGAGGGTGGACAGTGTTAGGATGGAGCTGAACTGCAGGACCCCCAGCTGGTGCCACAGGTTGGCTGGGTGGGGACCCCGCTCCTGCACATGGGCTGAGAGTAAGGAAGAAACGCAGGAGGAAGACTGAGGCCCCCACACACTGATGGGCAAAGCGCGCTTCATCCGGCCGAGGCCCCCAGGGCTTACCTTCCCAAGGCCGGCGATCATCGGGGTGTTCTCTGTCCTGTAAGAGACAAGGGATTCAGCCCTGTTTCCACGCAAAGTAATTAACCAACACCCCTGGAAGACACCCCAGCCATATGAAAGCCAGGTGTTCAAGTAAAGACAATCACGCCAACATCTCTCCTAAACAAGGGCAGCTGCCAGCCCCCAAGCCCTCCGTGGTCGTCGCCCGGGGAGAGCAGATGCGGTCACTGTGGGCAGTCTGCCCTGGCTGTCACTGGCTGGCCAAACGACAGTTCTGTCTGGACTCTTCCCCTCCCCACGAGAAGCACCCGCTCCGGCCTCAGGCCCCAGAGCCCATCTCTTCAGTCCCCCTGCCAAACTGGGCCAAGGCCCAGGGACTCAGTCCCCGCCTCACTCCCTGCAGCCTCTCAGCTGTAATATGGGGGTGGATCTTTGGTGGCTAGAGATTTGGGGTGTTGTGTGTGGCTGTGTAGGAGGGGACAGGGAACCCCATGGTTCCCACATGCTGATCTAACAAACTAAAACTACAACGCTTCACTCTATTTCAGGAAAAACCAAAACAGTAACTTAACTTTCTGCTTTGGCTAAATAAAGTTCTCTTAAACCTCTGGAGCTGTTTCCTGTCGATTTACTAACAGAGAGCAAGATAAATGAACTCGGATGAACAGCACAGACAGGACAGGAAACAAGGTCCCACTGACCTTGCCTGGCCAAGTCTACTGGTCAGGTCTGTCTCCTCGAGAGGGCGGGGCGGGATGGACAGGGACGAGCCAGGGGCTCTGGGCTCCGTCCTGGACTGTGAGACCTCTAATGTCACCTTCCTCTGTAGGATGACAGGGTCGGACCTGAGGCATCGCTCAAGGTCTGTGACCTGGGACTGCCTGTGGGGTGTGGGCAGGGTTCTGCCCCGCCCCACCCCAGCCCTCCACCCTCACCCAGAGTCATGCAAATCTGCTCCCACACCAGTCCGCCCCAAGAGCTGCCCGTATGACTCTGGCACAGCTGCCTTTCTGCTCTTCTCCCTCCCCGCACTCTTCAGTTCAATTCATTGATTTTAAAAAGTAATTTTTGTTTATACTTTCACTGATTTCTGTTCACATATTATCATTTCATTCTCTGTTTGCTCTGGGTTCGTGTTGCTCTGCATCTCCCAGGCCACTCAGATGGGGCTCACTGACCTGAGACTCCCCCTTGTCTAACATGCATTTAGTGCTGAGTGTCCTCTCAGCCGAGCTTTAATTGTGTCTCACAAATTTCGCTAAGTGTGTTTTCACTCATTTCAGTAACTTGCCCCATGGATCACTCATACGGGTGTTGTTTCTAAGTGTTTGGAGATTTCCTTATCATCTTCCTGTTATTGATTCCTAGTTTGATTCCACCGTGGTTAAAGAAAGACTCAGTGTAATTTCAGTTGTTTAAATGTGCTGAGGTTTGTTTGATGGTACAGAATGTGATTTATCTTGGTGTGTATTCCATGGCACTGGAGGAGAATGCGTGTCTGACTGTTGTTGGGTGGAGGGGTCCAAACATGCTGACTAGATCCTGCTGATCGGTGGTGTTGAGTTCTTCTCTATCCTGGCCACTCTTGGTCTAGTTCTTCTGCCCGTTGTTGAGAGAAGGGTGTTGAGGTGTCCATCTGTAACTGTGGATTTGTCTACTTTTCCTTTCAGTTCAGGTTTTATTCTCTCACATACTTTGAAGCTGACTGTTTGGTGCATCCACATTAGGACCGCCATGTCTTCTTGGTGAACTGACTATTTCTTTCACCCTCTGGTAATTTTCCTTGCTCTGGAATCTCCTTTATCTAATGTTATGTAGACAGTCCTGCTTTCCTTAGATTAAGATGAACATGATACACTTTTTCCCAACTTGCTACATTTGAAGTGAGTTTCTTAGAGACAGCATACAGTTAGATAAATTTTCAAAAATTTATTCTGTCAACCTCTGCCTTCTAATTGATTCATTTATTCCATTGACATTGAATGTAACAGTTGATGTTCAGGCTTAAGTCTGCCATTCTATTTTTTCAGTTTGCTCTATTTTTTTCTGTTTTCTTTTTTCTACTCTTCTGTGAGTCACCTAAACAGTTTTCAGAAGTTCAAGAATAGAGAATGTACCTCTTTATACATCCATCACTCTTCCCCATTCATAAAAGAATCATCGTCACTGTTTTCCCACTCACATTAAAGACGTCTACCGACTCCCTTTCGGCTGTGCCGGGTCTCTGTTGCTCCACAAGGGCTGTTCCCAGCTGCAGGGGCAGGGGCTGCGCTCTGCTGCAGCGCTGGGGCTTCCCCCTGGGACGGTGTCTCTTGCTGTGGAGCACGAGTATAGGGTGTGCAGGTTTCAGGAGCTGCAACGTGCAGGCTGAGTTGTGGCGCATGGGGTTAGTGGCCCCACAGCATGGGGGATCTCCCTGGACCGGGCATCAAACCATGTCCCCTGCATTGGCAGGTGGATTCGTAACCACTGGACCACTAGCGGAGCCACCTGCAGATACATTTTGAACAACATCAGACAGTGCTGTAATTTTTGCTTAGGCCATTGAACATAATTTAGAAAACTCAAGAGGAGAAGGAAAGTCTATTTTATTTACCTATGTTCTTGCTTATCATGTTTTCTTTCTGCTGGTCAAAGTTTCCTTTTTTACTGTTTTCTTTCTGTGTAAAGAACTTCTTTAGTCATTTTTAGCGTAAGGTTTCTGGTGATAAATTCTGTTAGTTTTCTCTTTTATCTGAAAACGTCTTGATTCCTTCTTTGTTCCTGAAGGATATTTCTGCAGTGTACATGACTCTGGACTGACAGGCCTTTCCTTTGAGCACTTGGAAAGCTTTGCCTTGCTGCCTTGGGCCTCTGTGGTTTCTGATGACTGTATGTTATTTTATGATTCTTGATGTTTGCTGCCCTTCTGTATTAGCTGGCATTCTCTGACTCTGTACTGCCAGGCAGGGGTGGACATCCAGGCTCCCAGCTCAGTCCGAGTCAACACCCGAGAGGAGCGGGCACCTGGTCAGTGATGGGTGTGGGCAGAAGCCCAGGTTCCCAACGTGGTCCCCATTGACACGGTGGTGGGGTGCATCACTGTGGTGGGGCACGTCCTGGCCCCTCCCTGGGCCCTGTCCGGCGCCCTGGAGGGTGTGGGCTCCCGTCACAGCGCGGTGGCCGGAGTCTGGGCCCCTGCCCTCCTCTGTGGTGTGGGTGCGGGTGGAGGACAGTGCGCATTGTCTAAGCCCTCTCTCTTGCTAGGTTGTCCTTTCCCTGTCACCAGCTGGAGAGAGGGCTCGTTGGGCTTTCTTCGTCAGCCCTTACTGGTGTTTCTGAGTCGTTGGCGTCTTCTGCTTTAGTTCTGGAATAAAGGAGGCAAAAGAAACTGCAGGGACCTGCGCAGGTCCTGTCTCTCCCTCTTGTTATCATGTTTCTGTCAACACGTGTGGTGCTGGCCCCACCTCCATTGCCTGCAAGTCACGAGGACACAGGAGCTTTTGGAAAGGAAGCCAGGTGCTTCTCCACAGCCCCGTGCACCCCCACAGTCAAGGGGGGGCAGCACACCACAGCCAGGCTGGGGGCCTGCGTGGCCCCTCTGCTGTCGGCCAGGCCCAAATAACAGAAAGAACTGGACGCGCTGAAGCAGCCACAAGACAGACTCCTTCATCTGCTTTGAACCCTTCCGAGTGAGACGGTGAGTGCGTGGGTCCCGAGTGCAGAGTCAGCCAGTGGAGCCACGTCGGACTCGTGGAGGGTCTGCCACAGGCTTCCGGGAGGCGGAAGGGCCACTGCCCTGCAGATGGTGGCCAGTGGTCGACAGCTCGTTCACCTCCTGCCTTACCCTGGCCTGAAGTTCCGCTCTTGTCCGCCTCCAAACAGCATCGGGTACAGAGGGGTGTGCTCTCCGAGCCCTCGGACATAGAGCGCTCCGATCCTGGGGCCGTAGAACTGCAAGGGAAAGCCAGTCACTCATCCAACAAGAACCTTCGGGGCCTCCTCCCGGATGTGCTGAGAGGGACGCGGAGACGCTCTGCAGGGAGGGCCCTGCTCTCTGCCGTCTCGTGGCCGGGCCCGTCCAGACACGGGTGCAGGGCAGGCGCTGGGCGCTGGGCCCAGCCCGGCGGCAGAGAGCACCTGCCTGCCACAGGGGAGCCTGACGGACCGGCCAGACCCAGAGGTGGCCAAGGGCCCTCCTGTGGACGGCTCCCGCTCTCACAGCAGTAGGGAGAAGCTTTACGTGCCGGCGAGTCGGGTGGGCACACTCACTCCCTTGGGAACCAGCTGGGAGGAAAGTACTAAAAATACTCCCGGTCCTCTTGGCTGCTGGAGAGAGACACAAGCGCTTCGGGAGGGTCTGCACTGCTAACTACTGCTACTTCCCCAGCACAGCCTAGAGCTGAGGGTCGCTGTCTGAGCGGCACTGTAGTCAGGTTAGACAAGTCCTCACTGTTGAGCCTGCGCCTTCCGTCCCTGGGTGGGGGTGGGGGTGGGGGTGGGGACGCAGAGAACACTCTGCAGCTGCTCAGTCATCCAGCCATGTCCGACTCTCTGCGACCCCATGGACTGCAGCCCTCCCGGCTCCTCTGTCCATGGGCTTCTCCAGGCAAGAATACTGGAGTGGGCTGCCATGCCCTCCTCCAGGGGATCTTCCTGACCCAGGGATCGAACCCGCATCTCTTACGTCTTCTGCACTGGCAGGTGGGTTCTTTACCACTTGTGCCCCCTGGGAAGCTGCGGAGAACACTCACTCCCGGGCTAAGCCCGCCTGAGACCACAGCCCCACCTCCCCACGCCCTCTCCCTCTACCCCCTCCACAGCCTTGCCTGACCACAGGGCCACAGTCCGCCTGGCACCTCGATCCAGGCCTTGCTGGGCGGGCATGCTGGGCACACCAGGTGAGGGAGGGTGAGTAGGGCCCCGGGATCTGCGCAGGGGTGAGCCTCGTGGCGTCGAGGAGTCCCGCTGCGGGAGGGCGGGGGCGAATGGACACACCTTGTGCCCCACGATGGTCAGGAAGTCCACGCCCAGGTCCCGCACATCCACGCGCCGCTTCCCCAGGGCCTGGGCGGCGTCCGTGTGCACGAGCACCCCCGGCAGCCCCCCAGCCGCCCGCTGCTGGTTCAGGGCCCGGACTCGCCGGCTGATCTCGGGCACCGGCTGGAGAGGGAAGAACAGACAGCGGCTGGGTCACTCTGAGTCCACGGAAATGGAATCAAAGAAATGAGGAGCTGTGAACAAGGCTGCGGCAGCGGCTCCCAGGCTAAAGGGCAGAGGAGGGGGAGGCCGGGCCGGAAGCCCGCATCCCCTTCAGTCCCCCGGGACAGCGACTCACCATGACGACGCCCGTCTCATTGTTGGCCAGCATGATGGTCACCAGGCGCGTGGCCGGGCGCACGGCCGCCAGGATGTCCTCAGCCTGCACCTGCCCGTTCACCTTGGACACAGGGACGAAGGTGACCTCTGAGGAGTAAGACACAAATGTGAGGTCAGCCCGACAAGGTATCCTCTCTGGAATGGGACACAGTGAAAAAGCAATTTATTGTGAAGATTCAGAAGACTCTGAAGGAATATGAGCCACCCTTTGTCACCAGGCCCACAGACAATGGCTTGCAGGCTTCACCAATGAGCCTCGGTGGTGGTCTCTCTGGGGACCCTCTCTTCTCCTCTGACGGACCTGGGAGCAGCTGACACACCTCAGTTCACAAGAGCATCTTGACATGCCAGCAACGTGACCTTCACTCACTCAACACTGACCCAGCCCTTGTTAAGCACCTCCTGTGTACCCAGCGCTTAGACCCCGGCTACTGCAGGTGGAAGACAGGCAGAGTAACTAAGCCCAGGTTTCAGGTGCAAAATGCTGAAGACAACACACCTGATTTCCCCTTAAGCTCCCACAGAAATGAGAGAACGGATATATTTCTCAACATGGGCAGCACCTTGTGGATGAGGAATTCTGAGCCATGCCCAGAATACAGAGAGATGGTGGCATCAGGTTAATGCCAACAGGGAAAACCCACCCAGGTTGCTGACAGGTGAAAACCAACTCCACAAGGAGTAGGAAAGGACCCAGAGGTCAGCTGAGTTCAGGGTGTACACGTGGAGAGCGGGGCAGCAGCGGGGGGTGCTGACTGTCCAGGCAGGCAGAGGACCAGAGTCTGACACCCGAGGACCCCCACCCCACACCCAGAAGTGGGCAGCAGAGGCGCCGGCCTGGCCGGTGGGCCCAGATGGGCTCCCAGGGTAGGGGATGGGGCACAGCAAGAGACGGGCGCTGCTGGTGCCTCCACTGTGGGGCTCAGATGGGAGCAAAGCAAAGGCTACTCCAGCCGGGAGTTTTGTCTTTTTATTAAATACACGAGCACCCACTCATCATCATCAACTAACAAGGAGGTGCAGATCAAAACCCACCCATTAGAGCCGCCTGATACCTGCTAGGGCAGCTGTAACAGAAAATACTGACGATAGACAGACGTCAGCAAACACACCGGGAAACGGGGAGCCCATCCCCACCCCAGGCTCCGCCGGCAGGGATGCAAAATGCGGCAGCTCCCATGGAGTACAAAGGTTAGGGTTAAACAAGTAGAGCCTCCGAAAGGCGAGACAGAGTCACCTCACGACCCAGCGGCTCCACTCCCGGCAGACACTCGAGAGAAACAAAGACACGCGTCCAGATGAACACTTCCACACAAGTGCTCACGATGGTGTCATTCATAACACTGATGTCAAGTGTTCACCAACCGACGGACGGGTAAGACGGGAATACCATGCATCCATGAGAAGGGGTGATACACTGGCACAGGTATGACGCGGATGGACCTTGAAGACACGGTGGTATGTGAAAGCAGCCAGTGACAAAGACCCGTATCCGATGATGCCCTTCATGTGGAAGTCGGAAGGGGCAAATCTCCAGAGACGACTCTATGGACCAGCTTGCCCAGGGGTGAGGGAAACAGTTACAGCTACAGGTAACACAGTCCTTTGTAGGGACGTGAAAGGCATCGTAACTGATCCTGGTGATGGTCACACAGCTCTGTGGATACACTTTGAAACAACTGAGATGTACACTTCAAATGGGTTCAGGGTCTAGTAGGTGAGCTCCATCTCCATAAAGTGGACATTCACAAAAACAAACCCCCTTGGACAGAGTGGAGGTGGGGAGGTGGGAGACCACAGGTCAAGTCCCCGTTTCACACCAGGGAGCTGACAGATAAGTGCTTGAGTGATCAACTGAGAAACGGAGATCATGTTTGTAAGCGATTAAGTGTTGAAGTGGAAGCAGCTAAACTGATGATGCTGAGCGGGAGAAAAACTGAAGGCAGGCTCGAGGGCGGCTGCCTCGGAACTAGGGCTGGTGGGGAAGAATCCTTGATTTTCCTTGAAGCCTTTCTGCAGATCTTTAGGTTATTTCCATCCCTGTCTGTCTATGCTTTGTAAAAACTTGGGTAATTTTAAATAAGAGGTAACATGTAACAGTAACTAATGACGATGTATTACATTGTCTTTCCCTGTACAAGTGAGACAGGGATGAAAAGGAACCACAGTTTAAACAAGAAAGTCTGACCTGATTTGTTTTAGTTAAAGTGGTCCATTCAAGAAAGATGACAAAGAGAAAAACCTCTCCAGTAGTTGAATGAGAAAACCTGGAACAAGGCTCACAGTCCAGCTGAGCAGTTCTGTCCCACTTCTTAGCCTTAAGATAAAAACACTTTCCCTGCTTCCCCCTGGGTTTCCAGGCAGATCAGGTAATAAGGTGAACACTGAAGAGAAAAGCACTGTCTTATTCCAAGCAGAGTTCCACCTCAGCTGTTCTGAGAATGATGACTTTTAAAAATTAGTTTTGAAAACCTAGTATCGACACCCTACATCTCGAGATGCCCCATCACAGGAAAAGGGGAGGAAGGATGGGGTGTGGCCAGGGCCACTGCTGGGCAAGCCCTACCTGCCCTGCAGACTCCCTGGGCAGAAGCACCTCCTGGGGGCCCGGACCACCCCTTCCCCTCACCTAGGAGGCCCAAGCCACCTCTGTGCCGAGAAAGGCTCCCGCCAGGAGTGCGCTTACTCTTGTTTTTACCATCAGAAGTCTACTGGATCCTTTCCCTTTCTACCAGAGGGAGGGAAGCCAAGATTCAATTATTAAAATCAAAGAATGAAGAGCAGGAGTCAGCGTTTATAGGCGTGCTACTAAAGGTGCATTTACTTATCATACACAAGGGGCTTCCCTGGTGGCTCAGTGGTAAAGAATCTGCTTGTGATGCAGCAGATGCTAATTTGATCCCTGGGTCAGGAAGATCCCCTGGAGGAGGAAATGGCAGCCCATTCCAGTATTCTTGCCTAGAGAATTCCACAGACAGAGGAGCCTGGTAAGACAGTCCATGGGGTTGCAGAGTTGGACACCACTGAGTGAGTAAACCACCACCATGGTATTCAAAGAACGCAGAGTTCATGGTGAGCTAGGTTCTGGATTGAGCAAAGTGGTCATTCTTTCCAGGTCTTCAGGTCTTATGAGGCCCTGGACTATGGGAGAGTAAGCAAGCTGGCAACCAGGAGGTGGTGTGTGTGTCTGTGTGTGACCATACACAAGAGTTTCTGCATCATTCGGTGATAAATGACGGATTCCACACACTGATGACCACGGTGTGTGTCTGTGTGTGTGTGATCACGCACAAGTCTCTGCATCATTCGGTGATAAATGACCGATTCCACACACTGATGACCGTGGTGTGTGGTGTCTGTGTGTGTGTGTGTGACCATACCCTAGAGTCTATGTATCATT
This sequence comes from Antilocapra americana, assembly GCA_007570785.1. Lineage (NCBI taxonomy): Eukaryota > Metazoa > Chordata > Mammalia > Artiodactyla > Antilocapridae > Antilocapra > Antilocapra americana. The sequence continues at coordinate 1,571,961 of ML664209.1, forward strand.
CCGCAGTAAGTGACCCGCTGCACACACTGTCCCTGATTTGACCCTCAGGGAAACCCTGGGAGAAGCACAGGCCGCGTAGGCTCCACAGCCCAGCACGGCCCGGTGGGCAGGTGCAGGGGGTGGTGGGGCGCTGTGGCGCCAGCCGGGCCTGGGGTCACTCACCGGCCACGCGCTCCTCCCGTAGGTGCTCCAGCGGCAGGCGGATGGAGTCGTGCTCCACGGAGCAGGTAATGACGTGGGGCAGCACCCCGTCCTCCAGGCTGGGACGCCTGCCTGCACCCCCCTCGGCGGCGTGGACTCTGTGGAAGTGCTTCACCACGGACTGGATTACTAGATTATTTGACTGCAGAGACAGAGCAGAAAGGCCACTTACAGTAACCACCCAAGGGGAGCCATCGAGGAACAATCACTCTCATCTCTAGTTTCTTTTCTGGCTAATGTGGAAGAAAAAACAGCCTCAAAGAAATTCAGCTCCTGAGCTGCGCCTTCTGAAAGACCCAACTACAAAGATCTGGGGGTTTTCAACTTTCAGAAATGTCAGAATTCACTTCTGGTGAATTCTGATTTTTGTTATTGTTGCTAAGCAACATTATACATTTAAAAATTTCTAAATCTGTTTAAAAAGCTTGTTTTGCCCAGGCACCCAGCGCTGGTGGGAGTGTGAACTGGCGCAACCCCTGGTAAGGGCCGCCTGGTACATCCATCAAATAAGCCCTCTGACCCAGGAGGTTTACTGCCTGGACTTGATCCTACAGTGGTGCTTGCACAGAAGCAAAGCGATGGACGTGAAGTTGATCAAGTGTACAAAGATGGAGCAGCAAACTCTTAGAAGCCCTTCAGTGTCTATCAATAAGGGGACTCAGTAAATAATTACACATTGTTTAGTGGACACCAAGCAGATGTAACAGCATTGAGGGACCACTCCACAGGCCGACGCCAAAGATCTCAAAGATACTTGTTAAATGGAAGAAGGTAGCAGGCACGGGATGCAGCACCCTGCGGTCTGCATAAAAGGGCAAGACGCACACATGTTCACGCATGCACCCCTCCCCACCACATCATTCCTGGAAGAGGTAAAAAGGGAAGGAGAGAAGATAAGAATTATCTACCCCCTTTGCTGCTTTTAAGGCAAAGACTGTCTCTGCAGGACTCAACAGAAACTAATAGTACTGGTCTCCTGTAGGGACAGGAAGTGGATAACTGAGGAGGTGGGGTGGGAGATTTCTGTTTTAAATCTTTGTCTCTTATTATTATTATTATAACAGTACTATTATTATTGTTCTCTTATTATTATCATATATGGGCTTCCCTGGTAGCTTAGCTAGTAAAGAATCCGCCTGCAGTGCAGGAGACCCCAGTTTGATTCCTGGCTTGAGAAGATCTGCTAGAGAAGGGATAGCTATCCAGTCCAATATTCTTGGGCTTCCCTGGTGGCTCAGCTGGTAAAGAATCCACCTGCAGTGCAGGAGACCTGGGTTCAATCTCTGGGTTGGGAAGACCCCCTGGAGAAGAGAACTGCTACCCACTGCAGTATTCTGGCCTGGAGAATTCCATGGACTGTATAGTCCCTGGGTCACAAAGAGTCGGACACGACTGAGTGACTCTCACCTCACTCTTACTATTAAGTATAACACACATACAGAAGAGCATAGAAATGTAACTTTAATGAGAAAGTATGACAGTGAACATCTGAGTAACAGTGACCTAGATCAAGACAAAAAAGCACAGGTCTCTCTCAGGGACGCCCCCCCACACACACACCTGCTCTCGATCACCGCCTCTCCCACCCCAGCTAACCACCACCCTGATTTGTATGGTAATCATTTTCCTGCTTGTCTTTACACGTCTCCTTCCTGTGTAAGCATTCCTAACCGATTTTGCTTATTTTGCCTCTTTTTGACCTTCATATGAATGGAATTGAACTGAACTGATCTTTTTCTCAGCTGAACATCCAACCTATTCAGGTATCCGAAGGCACCACCAGTGGCTGGCGGGGGCTGCGCTTGCTCGGTGTCACCCGGCGGGGACTGAAAGGCTCTGAGAGGGTAAAGAGGGGCCCTGGGGGAGAGCAAGGCAGTCAGTGCAGGGACCCCAAGACCTGAGATGCTTCGACCTGGGTGACTGGGGGACAGGGTCAGGATGGATGGCTTGGACGCGCTTCTCTGAGTGGCGGATGGGTCTTTATAGAGTCCCAGGTCACCCCCCTTCTGAGAACACCGCTGCCTGCACAGCGATCCCTGGTCCGGAAAGGGGAGCCCTCGGGGGCTGCACACCTCAGGTCAGAGCCGACCCTCCGTGCACTGACAAAGGTGCCTGCCCCTGCCACACGCCGCCCCACCTGCAGGTGCCAAGGGGCACAGGACTCCGCGCGGAGTGCCCTGGAGGCGCTGGGAGCAACTGAGGACGCACTGCTTGCCTCAGGCCAACAGGCTGCTTGGCACCTGGCCCTAGACAAGACCAAGGTGGCCCACAGGGCAGCTGGGGCGGCTCCTTGCGGGCCGTCAGGAGTCTGGACCTGGCGTGTGGGGGTGGTCGCTGCCCAGGGGCCTGTCAGCAGCCCCCCTCCCCTAACCCGGCCCCTCCAGCCGCGGTCAGCTTAGTCTTGGGCTGACACCCTCTGATCTGCACCTGGGAGTCCTCTGGCTGCTGCAGGGCACCGGCTGGTGCCCCCACCTGGGACCGCAGCAGAGACGTGAGCACCCATGCTGTTTGGAGGGACGTGTGGGTGACCCTGGTCTCCAGCTGTCACAAAGGCGGCATGAGCAGGCCCACCTGCCCTGGTGTCCACACGCCCCGTTCTTCTCGGGCATGTCCCCGAGTGGAGTTGCTGGCTGACAGGGTGACACGGCCTCGGCTTCACCAGGAGTGCCCGCCCGCCTTCCAGTGTGGTTTCCAGCCTGCGCCCCTGCCTGCTCTGTGCTCAGTGCCTCCTGCCATCAGACGTCTTACTTCTTCCATCCTGACGGGTGGGCAGAGGCACCCGTGTTGCTGTTCACCTTTGATTCTGACCACTTAGGAGGCTGAGAACCTTTCCCATGTAGGAGCCGCAGGGGCGTCTCCTCGGTGCAGGGCTCACACGTTTCTTGCCTGTTTCCTACTGGTTGTCTGCAGGTATATTCTGGATGCGAGTCTTTGGTCAGCTATTTGCTGCAAACGACTCCCAGTGCCTGGCTGGTCTTCTAATTTCCTTCAGGGTTCACCGATGAACTATGGTTTGTTTAGTGCTGGTGGGAGAATTTATCAATCTTTTATGGTTCAAGGTTTCTGTATTTTATTTAGGAAATTTATCACTCTTTAGCATCACAAGGGCCACGGCTCATCATGTGACAAGGGCCCATTCAGGTATGGCCCTGTTTCTAGCCCAGTATCTCTCATTGCCCTAAGACCGTCTGTCTTAATTCATAGAGCAATTCACTGCATTCTTAATCTTCGAGAAGTCTTGGCTATTCTCGGCATTTTGTATTTCCATATGGTGAGGCTCCATGAGAAAAAGAGTCAGAATTCTGACCGACGTTGCACTGAATCCACAGATCTAAAGAGGTGACACATATTGAGTCTTCCCATCTGTGAACAGGATACACGCTCCAGTTATTCAGAACTTCTTTGAAGGCTCTCGGTAATAAATTCTATTCCTTTCCCAATGTGTGTGTGTGTTAGGGCAGGGAGTGGTTTACAAAATATTTTTTACTAGATTTACTTCCTAAGTATTTGGTATTTTTGGGTACTCTGATAAATATGCACTGTTGATGGTACATAAAAATACACATGATTTTTTTTTAATCTAATAACTTAGCTAAATTTACTTACTAATAATCTAGTTGCAGATTCTTTTTTTTTTTTATGTGGACAGTCACATCACCTGTGAAGGACCTTCTTCCTTTCCAATAAGGAAATGAGATGGTAAGAATGACTGAGTAGAGGCCTTGATGCCATCACACTGTCATTGAGAATCTTCTATCAATTTAAAAAGAAATACCTTTCAAATGGGTCAAACCTCACACTCCTTTTTTTTTTTTAACCAGAGTATGGTTGATTCACAATGTTGAGTTAGTTTCAGGTGTACAGCAAAGTGATTCTGTTACATATACATTCTTTTTCAGATTCTTTCCATTACAAGTTTTTACCAGAAATTGAACGTAGTTCCCTGTGCTGTACAGTAGGTCTTTGTTGTTTACCTGTTTTATATATAGTAGTGTGTATATGTTAATCCCAAATTCCTAATTTATTTCTCCTTGCCCCCGCTTCCCCTTTGATAACCACAGCTTCTTTTCTAAGTCTGTGAGTCTACTTCTGTGTTATAAACCAGTTCATTGGCATCATTTTTCTTAAAGATCCCACGCACCAGAGACACCATGTAGTGTGTGTCTTCCTGAGTCACCGCACTCAGCGTGCATCGCACATGCGCCCCGTCTTCTTTATTCACTCCTCTGCTGATGGACACTTAGGTTGCTTCCATGTCTCGGCTACTGTAAATAGTGCTGCTATGAACACTGGGGTACATGCATCTTTTTGAATTAGGGTTTTCATCTTTTCTGGGTATATGCTCAGGAGTGGGGTTGCTGAATCATATCGTAACTCTGTTTTTAATTTTTAAGGCACCTCCATAGGGCTTCCCTCGTGGCTCAGATGGTAAAGCATCCACTTGCAATGCGAGAGACCTGGTTTTAATCCCCGGGTCAGGAAGAGCTCCTGGAGAAGGGAATGGCTACCCACTCCAGTAATCTTGCCTGGAGAATTCTATGGACAGAGGAGCCTGGTGGGCTACAGTCCGTGGGGTTGCAAAGAGTTAGACATGATGGAGCGACTAACACACACAGACTGATCTCCATAGTGGCCGCCTCAATTTACATTCCCACCGACAATGTAGGAGGGTTCCCTTTTCTCATACCCTCTCCAGCATTTGTTGTTTATAGATGTTTTGATGATGGCCATTCTGACTGCAAACCTCTTAATAAGGTAAACAACTTAAAAAGGAATGATTCCAGGGAAAAATGAAGGAGAAACTCTCTTTAATGAGATAGCAATGCAAAAGCAAGATAATTCATATGTTAGGTAACAATTATCCTATCAGCCCCCTGGAATTCACTTACAGGATAAATGCTGCCTAATTATATCAGGCTCACTTGCAAAATACCAGGACAAAGCATTCCTCTTTCTTTCAAAGCCAATAATACCAAGAGGGCACCACCTCATACTTTTTAAAAATCACTGACAGCTAAAAGAACATGAGACATTGGACTGTTTACCTCGGTGCCCCCTGAAGTGAAGATCACATCCCGAGGCTGCCCACCTATCATCTTGGCGACGTTCTCCCGGGCTGTGTTGATAATCTCCTTGGCCTTTCTACCTGGAGGAACCAAAGTGGAAATTCAGTAACTGTGCTGCACCAAATCCAATCAACACACATTTAAACGAACAACCATCATGAGGGAGTGGGAGGGCTGAGTGGGCAGTTCTAGGACAACACATCACTCACGTGAGTGACAGCCTAGATCTCACGTGGAGAAGGGACAGCAAATCAGGAGAAACTACTGAGACTCAAGGAACATGGGAGGAGCTAGAAACAGACGGGGGAGGAGGCCGGAGCCCTAAAATTCTGAGACATGGTTTTCTTCTTACCCGATGCTACGGGAGAGGAAGCTGTGGCCATCTGCCCTGCTTCCCATTAGGGAAGATGGGAGAAGGAAAGGGTGGAGTTATAGATCACGCTGCAAAACAACAAAAATAAGCAGACGTAGACCCCATGACTGCTCGACACACAGTCCAGCGCCGTATGTCACAGTGCAGGTCCCTTTAGTCACTAGAGAGGTCACCGACCCAGGGACACATTTGCTTTCAAACCTGGGCTCGGAGCCCAGCTACCCCTAGTTTCACTGGAGATTAGGAAGCAGGAACTGAGCCTCACGTGCTGGAGAAAGAAGGACTCAGGGCAGGAATTCTGGAGATGTCCATGACCATTCATACTTCAACTATAGACCAGTAGCCTCCAGACCGTTTGACCATTCAGTTCTATTTATAAAAATATTTTTTTGAGCAGGTACCACTATAATAAATATGTAAATAAAAAAACACACATAAAGATAGAAATGTAAAAAGATGCAGTAAAAATACATATACGAAGTCATCCACACACTCCCTAAGCCTACTGTGTTAAGTTTTCATTACAAGTTAGGAAGGTCTGCAGTGTTTAGTAGACCCAGTCAGTTCAATTAGCAGTACCTGGAAGACTGTGATCAGCATCAGTCAGTGTGGGCAGGAACACCCCGGGGCACATCTGGGGCACCTCTGGAATGCTGCTCGGGCCCGTCCACCTGCTCCCTCCCCATCTTGCCCCAGGATTCTGTTGAGAAGCCCCTCAGAGGAGCCGCTGGGCTGATCCTCTGCCTGCCCCCGATTCCCTCCCCACAGCAATCCTGTGGCCCAAGTGGTGTGCGGCAGCCTGCAACCTTTTCCAACACACTGACAGACCTTCATCTAAGTGTTTCTTTTCCCTTTTCAGAAGATGGTTTCATAATTTACATACTGGTTTGCAAAAACTCCCCCTACCACTTATCGACAAAGTCTTGAAGACTCTTCTACGTAAGGATTCGTGGGGCTACCTCACTACTGTCGTGTGCCTATTCAGTTCAGCTCAGTCGCTCAGTCATGTCCGACTCTTTGCGACCTCATGAACTGCAGCACGCGAGGCCTCCCTGTCCATCACCAACTCCTGGAGTCCACCCAAACCCATGTCCATCAAGTTAGGTGATGCCATCCAACCATCTCATCCTCTGTCGACCCCTTCTCCTCCTGCCTCCAATCCTTCCCAGCATCAGGGTTTTTTCCAATGAGTCTATTCTCCACATCAGGTGGCCGAAGTATTGGAGTTTCAGCTTCAAAATCAGTCCTTCAAATGAACACCCAGGACTGATCTCCTTTAGGATGGATCTCCTTGCAGTCCAAGGGCCTCTCAAGAGTCTTCTCCAGCACCACAGTTCAAAAGCAACAATTCTTCGGTGCTCAGCTTTCTTTATCATCCAACTCTCACATCCATATATGACTACCAGAAAAACCATAGCCTTGACTAGACAAGGCAAAGTAATGTCTCTACTTTTAAATACGCTATCTAGGTTGGTCATAACTTTACTTCCAAGGAGTAAGCGTCTTTTAATTTCATGGCTGCAATCACCATCTGCAGTGATTTTGGAGCTCCCCAAAATAAAGTCTGACACTGTTTCCATTGTTTCGCCATCTATTTGCCATGAAGTGGTGGGACTGGATGCCATGATCTTACTTTTCTGAATGCAGAGCTTTAAGCCAACTTTTTCCCTCTCCTCTTTCACTTTCATCAAGAGGCTTTTTAGTTCCTCTTCACTTTCTGCCATAAGGGTGGTGTCATCTGCATATCTGAGGTTATTGATATTTCTCCTAGCAATCTGGATTCCAGCTTATGCTTCTTCTAGCCCAGCGTTTCTCATGATGTACTCTGCATATAAGTTAAATAAGCAGGGTGACAATATACAGCCTTGACGCACTCCTTTTCCTATTTGGAACCAGTCTGTTGTTCCATGTCCAGTTCTAAATGTTGCTTCCTGACCTGCATACAGATTTCTCAAGAGGCAGGTCAAGTGGTCTGGTATTCCCATGTCTTTCAGAATTTTCCACAGTTTATTGTAATCCACACAGTCAAAGGCTTTGACATAGTCAATAAAGCAGAAATAGATGTTTTTCTGGAACTCTCTTGCTTTTTTGATGATCCATCTGATGTTGGCAATTTGATCTCTGGTTCCTCTGGCTTTTCTAAATCCAGCTTGAACCTCTGGAAGTTCACAGTTCACGTATTGCTGAAGCCTTGCTTGGAGAAGTTTGAGCATTACTTTACTAGCATGTGAGATGAGTGCAATTGTGTGGTAGTTTGAGCATTCTTTGGCATTGCCTTTCTTTGAGATTGGAATGAAAAGTGACCTTTTCCAGTTCTGTGGCCACTGCTGAGTCTTCCAAATTTGCTGACATATTGAGTGCAGCACTTTCACAGCATCATCTTTCAGGATTTGAAATAGCTCAACTGGAATCCCATCACCTCCACTAGCTTTGTTTGTAGTGATGCTTCCTAAGGCCCACTTGACTTCACATTCCAGGATGTCTGGCTCTAGGTGTGATCACACCATTGTGATTATCTGGGTCATGAAGATCTATTTTGTACAGTTCTTCTGTGCATTCTTGCTACTCTTAATATCTTCTTCTGTTAGGTCCATACCATTTCTGTCCTTTATTGAGCCCATCTTTGCATGAAATGTTCCCTTGGTATCTCTAATTGTCTTGAAGAGATCTCTAGTCTTTCCCATTCTGTTGTTTTCCTCTATTTCTTTGCATTGATCGCTGAGGAAGGCTTTCTTATCTCTCCTTGCTATTCTTTGGAACTCTGCATTGAGATGAGAATATCTTTCCTTTTCTGCTTTGCTTTTAACTTTTCTTTTTTTCACAGCTATTTGTGCCTAGTTGAACAGCTAAAATGAAAAGACTGGCCAGTACAAGTGGTCAGGAGGTTGTGGACGAAATGCAACTCTCACCACGCTGGTGGGAAGACAAAATAGTACAAGCACTTTGGAGAGAGGGCAGCAGTCTCCTATGAAGTCTAACCTCCACTTCCCATCCAGTCCCACTATTCCACTCCTAGGTGTTTATGGTAAATAGTGTTTACCCAAGGAAAAAGAGGCGATGACCACAACTCGTACACCGACATTCACAGAATTTCCAAAAACCAGGAACAGCTCACACACACCCATCAGTAGATGAGAGCAGGAACACAGCATATTAGAACACCACTTAGCAGGGAAGACAAACCAGCTGCTAATAATCACACAGGTCAGTCTCAGGGTAACTGTGCTGACCAAAAGTAGCCAGATGAAAAACCGGTAAGATTCCATGTTTATACAAACACAGAAAATGCCCCCGCTCACAGGGCAGGACAAGAGCCTCTTCCTGAGGGTTATTCCTAAACTTCTTCACGACAGATGCTGTTTATTAGCACTCGGTTGTCTTCCACATTCTCCAGTTTTATGCATCAGAAAGTTCAGTTTCTCTAGAGGAAAGATTAGCTACAAGGCAAAGTCCAAAAGATTAACCAGAATACATGTACAAAATAAGCCAACAATGAAGTTAATGAATGACTAGTATCTGATTTTGAAAAGGCTTTAGTTACCAAGTTTACTAAGCAAATGGACATGAAAACCCACAAAAGCCTGTAAATCTGTACAGAAGTATTGTTAAGTCAGAGGCTTCCCTGGTGGCTCAGCAGTAAAGAAACTGTCTGCCAATGCAGGAGACCCAGGTTCCATCCCTGGGTCAGGAAGATCTCCTGGATAAGGAAAGGGCAACCCACTCCAGTACTCTTGCCTGGAAAATTTCATGGACTGAGGAGCCTGGCTAGCTACAGTCCATGAGGTTGCAAAGAGTTGGACATGACTTAGTGACTAAAACAACAGTGCTAAGTCAATTCTAAAGGAAAGCAACCCTGAATATTTACTGGAGGGACTGACGCTGAAGCTGAAGCTCCAATACTTTGGCCACCTGATGAGAAGAGCTGACTCACTGGAAAAGACGCTGATGCTGGGAAAGACTGAAGGCAAAAGGAGAAGGTGGCAGCAGAGGATGAGACGGTTAGATAGCATCACTGGCTCAATGGACATGAATTTGAGCAAACTCTGGGAGACACTGTCTTCCCTGATAGCTCAGCTGGTAAAGAATCTGCCTGCAATGCAGGAGATCCTGGTTCAATTCCTGGGGTGGGAAGATCCCCTGGAGAAGGGACAGGTTACACACTTCAGTATTCTTGGGCTTCCATTGTAGCTCAGCTGGTAAAGAAACCACCTGCATTCCACCTGCAATGCAGGAGACCTGAGTTCCATCCTTGGGTTGGGAAGATCCCCTGGAGAAGGGAAAGGCTACCCACTCCAGTATTCTGGCCTGGAGAAATCCACGGACTGCATAGTGTGCAGTCCATCAGTCCATGGGGTCGCAAAGAGTTGGACATGACTTAGCAACTGAACAACAACAATTGTTGAGCCCTATCCCATGAACCGAGGAGCCTGTCAGGCTACAGTCCATGGGGTCGCAAAGAGTCGGACACATCTGAGCAACTTAGCATGCACGCAGCATGCATCCCTGATAAAATTTTAAATAAGAAGGCACAGCTTCAGCTCACTATCTGCTAAACACAATGTGACTCTGCCAAGAAACTATTGATCTAAAGCAAATTATTTTGCAGAACCTCCAACCTAAAGCTCTACATGGAAACAATAAATGAGAAACATATTTCCAACAGACTGTGGAAAATTCTTAAAGAGATGGGAAAACCAGACCACCTCACCCGACTCCTGAGAAATCTGTATGCAGGTCAAGAAGCAACAGTTAGAACTGGACGTGGAACAACAAACTGGTTCCAAATCGGGAAAGGAGTACATTAATGCTGTATATTGTCACCCTGCTTATTTAACTTATATGCAGAGTACATTATGAGAAATGCCAGGCTGGATGAAGCACAAGCTGGAATCAAGATTACTGGGAGAAATATCAATAACCTCAGATATGCAGATGACACCACGCTTATGGCAGAAGCAAAGAACAAAAGAGACTCTTGAAAGTCAAAGAGGAGAGTGAAAAGTGGGCTTAAGGCTCAACATTTAGAAAAATAGGATTATGGCATCTGGTCCCATCACTTCATGGCAAATAGATGGGAAACAATGGAAACAGTGTCAGACTTTATTTTTCTGGGCTCCAAAATCACTGCAGATGGTGACTGCAGCCATGAAATTAAAAGATGTTTGCTTCTTGGAAGAAAAGTTACAACCAACCTAGATAGCATTCTAAAGAGCAGAGACATTACTTTGCCAACAAAGGTCCATCTAATAAAAGCTATGGTTTTTCCAGTAGTCATGTATGGATGTGAGAACTGGACTATAAAGAAAGCTGAGTGCCAAAGAAGTGATGCTTTGAAACTGTGGTGTTGGAGAAGACTCTTGAGATTCCCTTGGACTGCAAGGAGATCCAACCAGTCCATCCTAAAGGAAATCAGTCCTGAATATTCATTAGGAGGATTGATGCTGAAGCTGAAACTCCAATACTTTGGCCACTTGATGTGAAGAATGGACTCATTTGAAAAGACCCTGATGCTGGGAAAGACTGAGGGCAGGAGGAGAAGGGGACGGCAGAGGATGAGATGGTTGGATGGCATCACCAATTCGATGGACATGAGTTTGAGTAAGTGCCAAGAGTTGGTGATGGACAGGGCAGCCTGGTGTGCTGCAGTCCATGGGTCGCAAAGACTCAGATATGACTGAGTGACTGAACTAAACTGAAAGAACTTTAAAGCAATTTTTACTTTTAAAAAAGGAGGCCAGGATTCTATGTGATCCTGATTATATAAAAGATCTAGTTTGCAAATTTTGTAAGGATTGACAGAGACAGATATGTGACAGGGTCTCAAAAAGTACTGTTATTACAAACAACTTTTTTTTTATTGCGCCTTACAGCAAACAGGGTCTTAGTTCCCTGACCAGGAATCAAACCCATGCCTGCCCCCTGTGTTGAGAGCACAGTCTTAACCACTGGACCACCAGGGAAGTGCCCTACAAGCAGCTCTTAATAAGACATCTTTTTCATCTGGGAAAGGGAGACAGGAGGGCATGTTAAAGATGAAAGATTATGGTATCAACAAAGCTCAAATTTGGTCTTTTCAGGAAAAAAGAACTATCCAGAATTACAGCTAAAGACATGTGGTTAACAGAAAATCCACTCAAAACTGAGTCATTCTATGTGGTGTAGAGTTCCTGCAAGAGTGCTCCTGCCCCTCATGTCAGATCTGGGCATGTCTTCCAGAATTACCTGCTGGGTAAGAGCTACTGGGATTTCCCCAGGCTTCCCGCATGGCCTCCGTTATGGCCTCGATCACTTCTGGCTCCAGGGGGGTGGTTGCGTTATAGTCCATATACACTTTCCTGCTGGAGAGAAAACAAAGACATGGCCTCTTAAGGATGAGAAGACGAAATGTGGAAAGACAGCTGCACTCAGTCTATGTTGTCAGCAGGAGCAAATAATGTCAAGGTTGGGGGCTTTTCTGCAATTACACTGTGCGCTTAGGAGTGCCCACACCTTCATCACTTTTGGAAAATGTATCCGTGATTTCTGATTGTCTAGTATTCTTGCCTGGAGAATCCCATGGACAGAGGAGCCTGGTGGGCTACAGTTGGTAGGGTGGCAGAGAGTCGGACATGACTGAAGTAGCTTATAAGAGGAGGAGTATTTGCTAGTTTCCTTTATCACTGCTAGGAGACTGTCCATTTAGACTTCCAGAACGTCCTTCTACCCCATGCTGCTTCCTTCTGATGGAAGGAGGGAACCTTGCAGGCCCAGGGAGCTGCACATTCCTGAGGGCTTTTCCCCTGGTGTTTGAACTTCACCACTTCACTGGCAGTTTTCCTTTATTTCCCAGTGGTGTCTGTGATGGCCGTGAGGCTCGGGTGACCTAGGCTCCTACAGTTCCCCTCACGGCCCCCGCACTGCAGTCTCGGGGGGCGGGCTGGCTTCTCTTCCCTTTGCATTTTCCATTTTCTTTGCCTGTAATGACGATGCCCTCCACCACTGTCTTATTATTTAGGTCTTTGCTCCAACCTGACCTTCTCATGCAGCTACTTGGGCTCTAAATGAGACTGCAGCCACCTCTGCCCTCCTCCCCAGGGCTCTGTGTCCCCCTGATTCTCTGAAGCACCCCATCATCTAACACATGAGACTTGCCCCTTGTTAACTGTCTGCCTTGACAGAATGTAACCGAACAGCAGCTCCACGAGCTCCTGTTTTCCTCCCAGGTGTGTCGCCAACACCGAGGACAAAGGCTGGCACACAGTAGGGGCTTGACATATAAGGGGGCAAATGTCATAAGAAAGTGCACAGCCTCTGAAAGATTCCTAGGTGAAATTTACCTGTGTGTGTGTATATATATATATATATATATATATATATATAAACACATATACACATATATATATATAAGACAAAAAAAATACAGGGAACTTTACTCAATACTCTGTAATGGCTTATATAGGAAAAGAATCATAAAAAAAAAGGAATGGACACATGTATATATATAACTGATTCACTTTGCTGTACACCTAAAACTAACACAGTATTGAAAATCAACTCCAATAAAACTTTTTAAAAAAATCTCAGAAACGTTCATGACTGTATATAGCAGGCAATCCTGTCAGATACTATTCATTATTTTACCTGATTTTTAAATCAACAATAGTGTCTAAACCAATTCACATGAAAATTCAAACACAATTACCAACGGTGGCTGCTAAACACATTTTTTAAAATGCATGGAGTGTTTGAATGCAGCATGTTGTCTCTAAGATGCCCAGGTACAGGGCTTTGGGGCTTGGGAAGTCTGATCAGCATTCCTAGACCACCTTGGGATTAGGAATCCCTGCTGCTGATAATTAAATCTGCTTGTGTCCCAACTCTGCTGGCTGTTCCGGTAAGTATTTCCAAGTTCCTCAAACTACTAGTGATCACAGCTCTTCAATCTGCTGCTTGGCTGAGTTAATTCACAGCTTCAATTTCAGACAAATGCATCATAGATTACTCTGCCCCAGTATATGCTGCTGCTTTAAAGTGTTATCAATATTGCATGGGAAAAGTAAACTTTATTAGGTTCATAACTGAAAAATAAAAAGGCATCGTGAATCTCTGCCTTCAGTCAATACGTTTTCCTTCCTAGCTCCCTTTTCTCCGTCAAAGGCAAATGAAACCGAAAGAAAGACCAGTCAGATTTAGGCCTAGACAGAAATTTTAAAGATACACACCCATTTCTCACATTATGGTAGAGAGGATTGCCCCTCCCACGCAAAAGTATTTAACAAATTCCTGGATTGAGGGTGAAGGCTCTCTCAAACATACACCCAAAGCATTTCCCGCCGCCCCCTCCCCGCCAGGGGAAGAAGGTCCCAGCATCGGTGGACTGAAGTATCTCCCAGTCTTGCTCCCCACTCTGCCAGATGCTCAAGCCTGGTAGCTTCCTTCTTAACACTCCCACCCCCGACTGCTTCCCTCACCCCCCCACCCCCGCTTCGAGCAAGCGTCAGCAAGTCGGGCAGGGTCTGGTCAGGTACGTTCGCTTCTCTGCCACGCCTGCGCCCGCTGAGGTCCACACCACCTCTGCCTCCCAGATGACTGCAAAAGATCCCTAACGGGTTTCCCTGATGGCTGCAGACCCCGACTCCCTACCAAGCAGCCAGGAGTCCTGTGAAACAGGCAACAGCGACCTATAACTAAATTACATCCCTTCCCATATACCATAATTAAACTGCATCTGCTCAAACCTCCAGGAGCCCCATCGCGGTGGACAGCTGCCCCAGGCCCGCGGTCCCCGCCGCCCGGGACCCCCGGGTGTCCCCGGGCTTTTCGGCCCGAGCGTCACCCCCGCGGAGTCCTCCCCAGGCCCCGCCGAGGGCCGCTCGTCCTCCCGGCGGTCATCGCCGCACCCCGCGCGGCCCCTCCCGCCCGCGAGTGCCCGGCCAGCTCCCCAGGAAAGCCCCGTCCCGCCGAGAGCGGCCGCCGGCCGCCCCAGCGACCCTCGGGACTGGCCGCCCGCCGCCCGCCGCCGCCGCCACGCGGCGCCCGGAGGGCTCCTTGGAGGAGCGCGCCTTCGGCTCTGCCCGCCCTCCCCTCAGGGAGCGCACCTCTCGGGCCGGCTCTTCTCCGCTCGGGCCCGCGCGTCCCGGCCCCGCGCCCCGGCCGCCTCCATCCCGACCCCACCGCGGCCCGCTTCCAGCCGGCCAGCCCCCTCAGGCGAGGCCCAGACCCGCCGAGCCTGCCACGGTTCGGAGCGCCGCCGGGCGGGGGCGGGGCCGCGGGCGCCGGGGCGCGTGCGGATTGGCTGAGCCGCGCAGTTCCGGCCAATCCTCGCGCTGCAGCGGCGCTCCGCGGGAGGCAGGGCCCCCGGTCGCGCGCGCGGAGGAGACGGGCTCGGGGCGGGGCTTCAAGCGCGTCACGGGGCGTGGTCGCGGCGGCGGCGGCGAGGAGGAGGCGCCGGGGCTCCGGTCGCCGGTCCGCGGCCTTCCGCTCGGGGGCGCTGGATCCGCGGTCCGCCGAGGCCGGTAGGCCGCGCCCTGCGCCTGCCCCGACCTCCGCGCGGGTGACTTCGGGCTCGACTCGCGAGGGTGCGTCTGAGGGCTAGGCGAGCCCCGAGGAGCGGCGCCGGGCCCGCGCGGAGGGCGCCCCGGCCCGCGGAGCGCGCCCTGTCGGCGGGGGTGTCCGGCGTTCGTGCCCCCGCCGGTTGCGACGCGGGTCGGTTGCGAAAGCGCCGAGAGGGCGAGGACGCAGATTCCTGAGTGTTAATGAGCCGCCCACCGGCTCCTGCCCTTCTGGCAAGTTACCAGCTCCCGAGTGTGAGCGCCGAGCGTGTGCCAGGCGGCGTTCCAGGCGCTTTTCGTGTGTTCACTAGTTTTGTCTTGCTCTCACCTTTATCCAGTGGGTACCTGGCAGCTCCACCTGACACGCGAGGACGTTCAGTTAAGAGGAAAGGCCAGCATCCTGCCCACGTTCACACGGGGAGGAATGGAGCCAGAATTTGAACGCAGGAGTGCTTTGCCAAGAAACTTAATTTTAGTTGGATTTTTGTACACTTGCTCAACGTTATCTCCTGGCAGGGTCCAGAAGTTGTCTTCTGCAGCTCAGCAAGCCTCTTTCCTTTCTGGATTCGCTATTTCCTTTCATTCCTGCATGCAAACCCAGCTCGGTTCAATTAAGTCGCTAAGTCATGTCTGACTCTTCGAGACCCCGTGGACAACAGCATGCCAGACCTCCCTGGCAATCACCAATGCCCAGAGTTTACTCACACTCATTGCCATTGAGTCCGTGATGCCATCCAACCATCTCATCCTCTGTCGTTCCCTTCTCCGCCTGCCCTCAATCTTTCCCAGCATCAGGGTCTTTTCCAAGGAGTCAGTTCTTCACATCAGGGGGCCAAAGTATTGGAGTTTCAGCTTCAACATCAATCCCTCCAATGAACACTCAGGACTGACCTCCTTTAGGATGGACTGGTTGGATCTCCTTACAGTTTAAGGGACTCCCAAGAGTCTTCTCCAACACTACAGTTCAAAAGCATCAATTCTTCGGTGCTCAGCTTTCTTTATAGTCCAACCCTCACATCCACACATGACTGCTGGAAAAACCATAGCCTTGACTAGAGAAACTGAGCTCATGTCTTGCCAAATGCAATTTGGAGCAAAAGACGTAAAAATTTAAGAAGCAAATAGATATGTAGAAGTTCAGGGCCAGTCAAAGAGGAAACAGAATAAAGAGAGTCAGTAGCACAGAGAGTAAGTGCAGCTGAGAGGAAGTCTGAAGTGTCTACTGTATACAATAGGCAGGAGATACTGATGATTTTGTGAAAAAAATTTCAGGAGAGCACTGGGGGAAGGTCAGAGTACAGAGCTGAGGAAGCAAGGAGACAAGAAAAGGTGGAGGATGTAGTCAGCTCTTTAGAAGGCTGAGGAAGGAGGTAGGAAGGGGCACAAGATGAAGAGGCTGAATGAAGACAGCTAATAAGGAGGCTGAAAATAAGAAAATGTAAAAAGTCCTGGAGGCAGTGAGCATATAGGTTAAGAGCAGAGGTGGGTGGGGGCAGGCTGCATTCTCTATATGGAAGGCTGTCAGGATGGGAGCTGGAGGGGCCAGGGACTACCCACAAGGAGACTGATCCAGCCCTCCTTGGACCAGTTAGGCAGCAGTTAGTGAGTTTGTGTTTCCAGGTGGATACATCGAGGGTAGTGGTGGAGTCAAGAAGCGAGAGCGCCCCACACTCAGGACCAAGGTCTGGACTCCACTCTTCCTAAAAGAGGTAGAAGCCACATGATTCCGAGTGGGCTGGTCACACATGCAGCAGATGCCTGCAGAGGGTAATTATGAAATCAGTGCCCAGTAAAGATCAAGTATTTGAGGAAATGCCATCTCCGTAGCAGTGAATTAGTAAATGCAGCAAACAGAGCTCACATCTAAGAGGAAAAAGTCATAGGGCAGAGTAGGTCCTCAGAGAGGAAAGGTCTACAAGGAGTCAGTTCAGTTAGTTCAGTCACTCAGTTGTGTCCAACTCTTTGCGACCCCATGGACTGCAGTACACCAGGCTTCCTTGTCCATCACCAACTCCCAGAACTTACTCAAACTCATGTCCATCCAGTCAGTGGTGCCATCCAAATATCTCATCCTCTGTCATCCCCTTCAAGGAGTTAAGGGAGCATCTTATTTCTTTAAAAAGGCAGTCATAAGAATAAGCAACAGTTAAAAAACCAACTGGATGTAAACTATTAATAATTGAGATTTTAAAACTCAATAGAGGGGACTTCCTTGATGGTCCAGTGGTTAAGACTCCACCTTGAAATGCAGGGAATGCAGGAAACTAAGATCCCTCATGCAGTGGAGCAACTAAGGCTGAGCTCTGCAGCTGAAGTGCTGAGCCCGCATGCCACAACAGGAGAGTCTGCGTGAGGAACACAGGTCTCGGACTGCAGCCAAGACCTGCCAGTTGCACAGATGAATAAAAACTTTTAAAAAGAAAGTGTGAAAAAAAACACTCAATAGAGTTGCCAGGGATAGGGAGTCAGGCAAGCATGAACAGGCAGAGCACAGAGAATTTTTAGGGCAGGAAAACCATTGTAAATGATACTATAACAGTAGATGCATGTTATTACACGCTGTGGAAGCTCATATAATGTCAGACACCAAGAGTGGACCCCAGTGTC
Organism: Antilocapra americana; assembly: GCA_007570785.1. Taxonomy (NCBI): domain Eukaryota; kingdom Metazoa; phylum Chordata; class Mammalia; order Artiodactyla; family Antilocapridae; genus Antilocapra; species Antilocapra americana. The sequence continues at coordinate 1,589,738 of ML664209.1, forward strand.
ACCCAGGGACTGTGGATGACAGTGATGTGTCCGTGTAGGTTCAGCAGCTGTAACGATGTCTCACATCTGTGTGACGGTCAGGAGCAGAGGAGGTTAGGCGTGCAGGGGACAGGGTGATACGGGAACTCTGTTCTGCTCAGTTTCTCTGGGAACCTTTAAAATAGTTCTGAAAAATAAAGTCAGTTTTTAAAAAAAAAAAATCAATAAATAGGCTGAATAGAACAGGCATAAAGAGTGAATTAATGCGTTAAATGCCCAAGCAGAGGAATTCTCTCAGATTAGTGGTCAAAAACACAGAGATGCAAAATATGAAAGGTGATTCTCAACCAGGAGTGATTTTTTTCCCTCTAGGGGACATTTAACAACATGTAAATACTAGCTGTCATCAGTGCGGTCGGTGCTTCTGGGATCTGTTAACAGCTCGTAAGGCCACGTATGCATTAACCACCCAACAACGCACTGGGCAGTCCAACGGGGGCCGAGTCTGCCTAAGCGTCCCCTCAGTGCTGAGGCGAGAAACCCTGACGTGGTTGCATGTCCACTTGATATCATGTCTGAGGACTCTGTTCAAAGTTCCTTGCAGTGTTCCTCTGCTGGCACGACTTTCAGCTTTTGTATGTATGAGAAACATCTTTATTTTGCCTTCAGCTTGGATACCTTTCCTAGATACAGAATTCTTGCTTGAGATTTTTCTTTCAATAAAGTTTGTTTTTTCTCCCATTTCCTTGCTCCCATTCTTTTCAACAGGAAACCTGCAGTCACCATTTTCTCTGTTTCTTTATACATTATGTGTCTTTATTTCTTGACTGCTTTTAATATTTCTGCTCTGGTACTGATTTTAAGCAACGTAGACTGTGATTTGATAGTTTTCTTCACATTCTTGTGCTTTGAAGTTGTTGACCTGGTATCCCTGGGCTTGCAGCATTTACCAATTTGGAAATCTTTTAGTAATTAAATTTTCAAATAATTTTCTCTCTCCCTTGCTCCTTTGGGAACTACAATTACAAGTTGGGCTGCAAGAAGTTTGCCCACAGCTCACACAAGTTCTGAGTGTTTTTTCCTTAGATATACTGCCACCCACCATTTTTCATTTTTTTATTGCTGTCTTCAAGTTCATAAATCTTTTCTTCAACAATATGTAACCTGTTATTAAACCCATCCAGTATACTTTTCATGTCTGTTTTTTTCTTCAGAAAACTGAATTTGTGTCTTATATTTTCCACATCTCTACTTAACACAAGTAATCTTTTATCTTCTTGAGTTGTTTTAATGCTCTGATCTATTAATGCTATCATATTTGATAGGCTGTTTCTACAGGCTGATTTTTCTCTCCCTTCTGACCGTGGCTGTTATTTTCTTGCTTCTTGCATACTTTGAAGTTTTGTGTTGAATACTAGGCATTGTGAATTTTACCTTCTTGGGTGTATAGTTTACTTAAACACTTTATAGGAACCCTTATAGGTTTACCTGCAGTTGTAAAAATAATACAAAGTCCTTTACTCAATTTTCCACAATGGTAACATCTCCCCAAACCAGAATACTCCATTCTGCAAATCTTTGTCTTTTAGTGTATTAGACCATTAACATATAATTATTAAATGGTAATAAATCTTAAATCTACCATTTTATTATTTATTTTCTATTTGTTTCATCTGGTTCTCAACTCTTTCTCTTTGTCTTCCTGTGTATAATTTGAACATTTTCCAGTATTACACCTTCATTTCTTCATAATGTTTAAAAACAGATAGGATCTATATACCATAAAGTTAACCCTTTTAAAGTGTACTCATAGGTTATGCACTGAGCACGTGCAACCCCAGCACGCTCTCATCGCCCCAATGGGAAGCACTGTGCTCACCAGCAGTCAGTCCCCATCTCCTCTTCCCCAAAGCCCTAGCAACGACTAGCTACTTTCTATCTCTATAGCTTTGCTTTGTCTGGGTTATTTCATATAAATGGAATCATAAAGCACGTGGCCTTTTGCGTCTAGCTTCTTTCAGTTAGGGTACCTTTTGCGTCTAGCTTCTTTCAGTTAGGGTACTGTTTTCAGGGTTTCAGCCCATGTTGTAACATGTATCAGTAATTCCTTTTCGTTGATATTCACCATTCCTTTGCCTGGCTATTCCACATTTCGTTTTCCCATTCATCACTTGGTGAGCATTTGCACTTTATCCAGATTTTGACTATGATAAATAGTCTTTGTTGCAGTACGTGGGCTTTCTCTAGTTACTACGCTCAGGCTCTAGAGCGTGCAGGCTCAGTGGCTGCCATACAGACTTTGTTGCCCCTTGGCATGTGGAACCTTAGTTGCCCAACCTGGGATTGAACCCGTGACCCCTGCATTGACAGGCACATTCTTCACCACTGGGCCACCAGGGAAGTCTCAATGTGGTACCTGTATATTTAACCTGAAGAACTTCCAGAATGTTTTTAAAAGAGGCTGCCCCATTTGCCATTCTCATCAGCAGTGTATGAGGATTCTAGTTTCTCAACATCCCCAGCAATATCTGATGTCTGTTTTTTAAATTTTATTTTAGCTGTCCTTGTGGGTGTGAAGTGGCCCTGACTGTATTTCCCTAGTGACTAACTGAGATACTGTGCATTATGGTAAAGAATGTATTTTTGACCTGTGTCCCTGTTCTGGCGCAGAGAGGAGGTTAATCCATCTTGCCAACGCACCAGTCCCCTCTGCCCTCTTGTCCTCTCTACAGACGACTTTTGTCTCTTTGTTGTCCTTTCCCGGAGAGTTTAACCAAGTTTGTCTCCACATCATCGATCTACTTTCCCAGCATCGATCCTGCCCTTTACTGTTGTGCATTTATGATTACTTTTTTTAAAATCTATTTTTGGCTGTGCTGGGTCTTCATTGCTGCACGCAGGCCTTCTCTAGTTGCAGCGAGCGGATGCTCTGTTGCGGTGTGCAGGCTCTCGCTGCAGTGGCTTCTCTTGCGGGGCACGGGCTCTAGGTGTGCGAGCTTCAGTAGTTTCGGTGAGTGGGCTCAGGAGCTGTGGTTTGCAGGCCCTGGAGCGCTGCCTTGGTCTTTGTGGGGCAAGGGTTTAGTGCTCGGCTGCATGTAGTATGCTCTCAGATCAGGGACTGAATCCGTGTCCTCTGCATTGACAAGTGGATTCTAAACCACTAGGCCGACTTAGCACTTTTTGGGGTCAAAGGTGCCATTTACTGCATTTTCCTAAGCATGTGGATTTTTTTTGCCCCCTGGAAGTTTCTTTAAAACCTACACTTCATTGCCCGCATCATGTTTATCCTGAGTCTGCTGGATATTATCCCTCTTTCTCAGCAGGATTTTTCCAGAGGCCCACTTACTCAAGCAAAGCAAACAGTTGAGAAGAAGCGCCTGTTGCTGAAGGGTGGGGGGTCTGTTGGCCTGGGTGGCCTGGGCTGGCCGGTGTTTCCCGCCCCCCAGGCAGGGGTGTGTCCTGGGCAGGCTTGTCTCTGGAGGACTGGTGCTCTCAAGCTCCTGCTACAACATACCTACCATTAATCATCACGCTGTTAAGAACTGACTCAGTTACTGCCTGTGGCAAAGATGAGGCCCTCTGCTCCAGGTGCTGACCAATGCCCGGACAGGCAGAAATAGACGCATGGGAAGGCACAGGCCTCCCCTGGTGCTTCTGGAAACCTGGGGGAGGTGAGGACACCGCAGGACTGTCCACCGGCCTGTGAGACCGGCCGGCCACACAGGGGGCACCACCTGAGCTGAATCCAGAAGGAAGCCCCAGGAAGGATGCTGAGGCCGGGGCTGGGATGGGCCTCCCTGCAGCAGGAAAGCCAGGGTCCTGGGTGCAGCGGCTGGCAGGGAAGACAGGCCCAGCGGCCGTGGGCTCTGGGTGCCAGGCTGGTACCTCCTGTGGAGGCACAGGAGGGCTGCAGGAAGCCCCGTGGCCATGCATGGGGAGGGTGTGGGGCGGCGGCCCGTGTCCTCCCTGGTCTCGGCGGGTGTGTGGCTGCCCCCCCCCCCACTGCTCTTCTGTGGGGACTGTGGTCTGCGTCACACCCTTGTCCCTGGTCCCGCCAGCCACGTGGCAGTCACAGCATGCTCACTTGGGACACAGGCGTCATTTCTCAGATTCTAACTTGAGGCCGAAGCCATGTAGGTGCAGGAAGCAAGGCTCTTTTCTCCTGAGAGCTGCGCCTAGCTCATGGCACCCGCCATCATCAGGGTGAGAGGACAGGAGGACGTGCATCAACAGGGCTATTGACGCTGGAGCAGATTCTGTTTTTATTCTTTATTTGGCTGCACTGGGCCCTAGATGCAGTGCATGGACTCTCTGATCTTCACTGCGGCATGCAGGACTTTTATGCATGTTGGATCTAGTCCCCGACCAGGCATCGAACCGAGGCCCCCTGCACTGGGAGCATGGAGTCGTCACCACAGGAGCACCAAGGAAGTCCAGGAGCACATTTCAGAAAGAGCTGTCGGATAACGAATGGTCTAAGTAAAATGATCTTTCACCATCAGGCACCATGCGTGGCCCGTGGGAGCGACTGCAGGGCCTCATCAGGGTCACGCAGGGAAGAGCATCCTGGGCTGTGAGCTGTGGGGAGGCCGACCCTCTCCCGGGCCCCCGACCACCACCTGGCCCATCTGCAGAGCACAGGCCTGTCTGTAGTCTCTCCTCTAGCACTGGGAACTCTTGCAACACCGATGATTTCTTGTAACTGCCCGTAAATTTAAAAAAAGACAAAAAACCAAAACACCAGTGAATTTACCAGAAGGACTCTGGCCCAGTGTGACTAGCGATCAAAGTGAAAGAGCCCTAAGATGGATTTTAAAGGAGATGATAATTCAGTCCTTTATACAGCTTGACACGAGGAGACAAGATTCTTGACAGTGCAGGGTCCCCAAATGCCTCCATCTCTGGGCTTTCTGAAGAACATTTGCCCAACCACAATTCTTTCGGTAAGTCACTTTGGTAACCTGGGGAACCCCAGGGCATGAGCAAGAACTTCAGCGGGTGACGTGAATTCCTCTGAACTTACCCCTCCAGTCTGCCGGATTTGTTTGAGGCAGGGCTGTAGGAGCAGGGAAGGAGAGGCATGACCAGTTTTCCCGTTTTCCAAATTCTTCGGCAAAGGTAAAGGAAAATATTATTTTACTATGTATCAATAGCATTTTACTACACAGGCTTTATGAAGAAGATGAACTTGTGGCAAACCTGACTTTCCAAGATTAAACATTTTTAAGTGGATGGAAGTGAAATGACCCCGGAACAGACTATACCAGCTGTGCAAGGATCTTGTTAAAGCTGTGGTTGGTGGTTAACGCCTGGTTGGACTTCTTATATGAAGAAAATTCTGCTTGATTTGATCATCAAATCAGCAAAAGGTCCGATGGCAACAGGAAGTTTTTTTCCACAGCAGTTCTTTCAAGAAAGAAGGGTGGGGCTAACAGAGCAACTCAGGCTTTGTCCCCTGAAGATGCGTGGCACATCATGGTGGTCACCACCCCTGGCAGTTTGGCCTCTGAGATATTCTTGCTAAGCTTCAGAGCCCAGCAGGTCGTTCCATCTGTTTCTGATGCCTCTGCCACCAGATGTCCTGAGAGCAGACTTGGGACTCTGCTGAGACCGGCTTAGCTGCGGCCACACCGTGGGGAAGGCCTGCTACCTCCTGGAGCCGTGACGTCTTCCTGCAAGTCCCCAGGAATGGAACAAGGGCAGAGAAAAATATGCATGGAACACTGAGACTGGCAAATAGGAAGGGTTCCTTTCAAAGACGACATTCAAAGTGTTAGCCACTGCAAACAGTCTGAATAGCACAGTCTTCCCACAGACCTCGTTCTGCAGGCTTCTCCTGCATACGCACCACCCGGCTTAGTCTGAGTGCCAGAGGTCAGACAGGCAGGCCTCTGAGGCTTTCAGGGCGTCTCGTGAAGTTACCCAAGACCCTGCTCCCTGGGGCCGGCACTGGGCAACAACCCAGACACAGCAGCTGAAAAGCACATGCAGGACACGCGACGTCCCGGGCTGCAGGGAGAGACACAGCCAGGAGGTCGGTGCTCAGCACCTGGGTAATGCTGGTCCTGGCTCCTCCCAGAGGCACCTTGCAGGCGGTTTGTCCAAGGGAAGGGAAGAGGGGAGATGGAGCTTCTCCTCCTGCCAGGGCTACCCTGGAGCCGTCTCCAAGCACAGTGTGCCTGAGACCCACGCAGCTGATGTGCACAGTTCTAAGCAGCAGCAGCAAGGGGACACAGCCCCAGCCCAGCTGGCTCCAGGGCAGTCGGGGCATCCAGAGGCCCGGCAGCCCCAACCCCTGGCAGATCAGACATCACCAACTGTCCTGGGTTGGCGGGCACAGGCACTACAGCCAGAAGTGTTACTGTGGCCTAAGGGTGTGAAAAAGACCCCAAGAAACCAAAAGTCCCGGAGGTCAGGGTCCCACAGCCACCAAAAGCTGCCGCAGGGCCCACAGGCCAGGCACCCAGGACAGCATCACGGGCCACAGAGAGGGGCCAAGCTGGGCGGGCTCCTTAACAAGATGGGGTGGAGGGGGACAGGATGCCTCTGAGGGAGGGCCACCAGACAGAAAGGGACGAACCAGGTGGGACTCTCACTTCTGAAGAACTGCTTGACCCCTGATGAGCAGAGAACTGTGTGTGAGGTCAGAACTGACAAGAAGCCTTATCCTTCTCACTCCATCCAGTGAGCATAGTCTTTCCCCCGCATCAACCAGGTTTCCATTTCATTTCTTCCACCTCCATCTGCACCACCGGGCAGGCTGCCTGGACAGCTAGGGGCTGTGAAATGGGTCAGGCTGGAGCTGGCAGGGAGCACCGTCCCGGGGCGTGTGGACGGCCAGCTGCTGCTCTCCTGACCCACCTACAGAGGGTGGCTCTGTGGCCTGTGGGGGGTTCCTGTGACACGTGGACACAGGGCTCCAGTTAGAAGTATGTGACTGGGGTGCCTCTCCCAGGACACTTGTCCTAACAGGCCTGGTCAGAGGTGCCACCCCCACCCCCGTTCCTGCTCCGTGCACCAGACACAGCAGCCCAGTAGCTGGGTCACCCTCCTGTCTAATGGGCAGGGTTCCTAATGACCAATGGGAAGTGTGGCCCCAATCCCTTCCTGGACAGACTGATCTCATAATCAGAGATAATGCTATAAACTAAGAGGAACCAACCGGACCAGGCAGATGGCAGACGGGGCAGTCCAGAGGCCTGAGGAGGCTGTCAGTTAAACCTGAGCGTGTCAGGCAGGCAGCAGAGGAAACCATTTGATTCCTGTGGTTCCAATGTCTAACGCCAGAGTAAACCCACTCACCTCTCTTCCCTGCTCTTACTCTGAAGTGTGCCGCCTCTGACTCCTGGAGGGCCAAGGCTTAGGAGACCCACCCCCGAGGCCAGGAGCCCAGGAGCCGGGGAACACTGCCATCTCAGAGGGCCACAGGTGCAGTGTCAGGGCCTTAGGCTGCTGCTGAGCTCTCTCCCCGGCCCCAGAACGAAGGCTCCCTTGCACACTGGCTCACAGGCGTGTGACCACGCGGGAACACCAAGCCCCCAGGGTGGCTGCGCTGCAGCCAGCGTCCTCTGGGCAGAACACGAGGAAGGGCTCCCTGCTTTGCTTTGCTTTTAAATCTTCCAGATCGAGCTGCAGGAGCTCCTGAAACTTCTTTGCCCCAGCTGGACCTGGAAATGAGCTGATTTTTTAAAACCCAGATTCTTGGTATATTTGGACACAATGAGTACTGTGCCTTTCATATTTTCTTTGTATTTCTCAATAATTGCTTGACCCAACATCTTTCTGTCTGCTCTATACAATGAAAATACAAACTAAATGAGAATAGAAAAAAATAATTAAAGCATTAAATTGTACAAATTACAAATCTGTTCCAAAATATACTTACATTAAATAAAATACGCATTTCAGTAAGAGATCTACAGTGAATGACTGCATTCTGGGAAGCTTCACGACACCTAGGCAGGGCCGACAGTCGTGGGAGGAGCTAAGAGACTTCGCACCAATCACAGTTTGTAGCGGGTTTCTGACGGCCAGTCTGCGAGCTACGCTGAGCACGTCATGAGCATCACCTGCGCGGGGTTGACAGGGGCGGGGAGAAGCAGCTCTAGCCTCGACGCTGAGTTCATTCTCATCAACAGCCTATACAGTACAGTTTCAAAAAAGTAAACATGTTAAGGTAAGCAGACAACTCTTTAGAATCCCAGACACATTTTCTGGCTGTATTTATGTGGAACTCTCCGGCTACAATGGGCGGTCGTGAAGAGGTTCTTCCTCGGGACAACACGGTCACAGGACTCGGACGAGCCGGCAGGACTGAGGGGAGCCGAGGACTGGAGAGGGGCTCCCTCTGGTTGCGGGTGGAGCCCATCTTCTCACGCACAGTCCGCGGCCCTGCAGTCCTCTCCCCGTATCATCTGGCATAGCGCTTAATGTAGTCCTCCACTTTATTCCGGAAGTCCTCCTGCGGGGGCAGGGATCAGGGCCGTGAGTCACCGGGGTGTGACTCTCCAGGGACAAGTGGGGCTCCCCCCGAGCCAAGGGCCCCTGTGAGCTCTGGGGAGTGTGTGGAGGGTCCGGCCTCATCCCCTGGTCCCCAAGTGGCAGGATGTGCAGAGACCTGCTGGCAGAGTGCTGCCTCCCTGCCACTCGGGGTGCTGGGGTACCTTGGTGAGGGTGCCAACATGCTCTGGGTGGAAGGGAACTGAAGACCCTTCATTCTGCAGACGGGAGACATGCACAGTGTGGTGAAGGGCCCTACGTGGGTCCGGCCAGGGCTCTGGACCCCAAACGGGTCACGGCTGCTGCTCTTGGGAAGCCCTTGTGTCCAGATCTGCCTTCCCAGGACCCTGCTACCTACGGCCCAGGTGCGGTCAGCCATCAGGGTGCCCACTCTGCCCGAGTCGAGAGGGGGGCTAGAACAGAGCCGCCTCCTTGGGCAACAAGCAAAACCTACCTGGTGCCTGGCTGACCCTTCAGGTGTAAAAAGGCCGGATGGATGCAGGCCCCTCCCAGGCCAGCCTGGGCAGGAAAGCCACCTCCCATCTGAGCCAAGGCCCCAAGTGTGTCCCCAGGTCTTATCTCTCTAAGGTTAGGAGCAGAATCCCCTGGCCTTGCGGGACTGGGAAGGGCCCTGGGACTGTCTGAGCCACAAGAGGGACTTGGAGCTTGTCCACCTCAGAAGGCCTACCTGCATTTGGTTGGCAGCATGTGAGCTGAAGGCGGGTTCCCAGCCCCCCTCCTCCCGGCACTGCTGCCCACAGGGTCCCCCCTTCATGTGCATCCAGAACACACACAGCCTGGGGCCTGATGTGCGCCCTCTACGGGGTGACCTGGAGCCGAGGCCCTGGTAGGGGCCACTAGGGAGGCGGTAGGCAGAACCACACTGAATTCACTCCGAGGGTGGGGACGGGCTCTGGGCTGAGGAAAGGGAGAGCTGTCACCGCCACCAGCTGGCCCGGGGGTGTGCACGGAGCCCCTCAGCAGCCCCCGCTCACGGCCAACACGGGCTGCACGGAAGCCCTGGCCACCTTCAGCAAAACTCACAAGGTCAGGCCCACAGCCCCGAAGCCCACAGTTCCGTCGGCTCCCAGGGCCAAAGCTCTCGGGCGGAGTGGCCACCCCAAGGGCAGCCCCGCCCTCAGTGTGACCCCGGGACCACAGGCGCCCTGGCTGAGCCCAAGTACCCTCTGGTCTCCATGCCCCTCCAGAAGGTGAGCAGTCCTCCCCAACAGCCCCGCAGTCCCCCCTCGCTCCTCTGTCTGAGGATGCCTGAGAAGGCCAGGAACTCCAGGCTCAGGTCCTGAGCTCTGCCCGCTCCTGGAGGGTCTTCTCCCTTCTTGGTGGCCCTGCTTCCTCGCCCCGTGTGGAGCTGTGGGCAGACGAATGGGTCCTGGGGCAGGCGGGACAGAGCCCACAGTGTGGGGGCAGGGGGCCGTCTCCACCCTCCTGCCTGCATTCCTACACTGTCACTGGGTGAGGCAAGAATTGCCTGCTGTCAGTCACTCCCAGTGAGCTCTGCCAGGAAATCACACCTCATAGGAACACTCCTGTCTGACCTGGGGTCAAACACTCTCCTAAGACCACGCATGTTGATTATAACACACCGATTATAAATGCTTTATGCTCCAATCCTGGGTTCCACCATTCTCAATTTCATCCTTGTCTACTCAAGGGGCAGTAATTCTCTTTTTAGGCTTCCTAGGTGGCACCAGGTAAAGAATCTGCCTGCCAATGCAGGAAATTCGGGTTTGATCTCTGGATCGGGAAGATCAGCTGGAGAAGGAAATGGCAACCCACGCAGTATTCTTGCCTGGAGAACCCCATGGACAGAGGAGCAGAGTCAGATACAACTGAGCCCGCACACACACACACACACAATTATATTTTCACCAAACACATCAACCTAGAATGTTCTGTGAATAGCTTACCTTGTCTCGCAAATGATGTTCCGCAGCTTCGATATTCAGTGGATCATCAAAATTCAACAGATCCTTAAAAAGAAAGTCAGAGGAAACAGTGAAAAAATCTGTTTTTCTGCTGTTACAAGTCTTCATTTTATGAAACAGGCAACAGAAATTTAATCAGGAAATGTCAGAGTGACTCAGAGAGTTGAGAAAATTGCTGAGAAAAGAAGTTCTTTTGATGAAGAAGCATTGAACGTGAGACATTTTTTCCAAAATGGTGATTCATGGTCGACTGAGCGAAGGCTAGAATGTGTGTACACATGATTTCCCAAAGTTTGGTGAGGAAATAGCAATCACATTAATTTCTAATGCTATTTCTTATAATTTGGGAATGACAAACCACTCTCAATATGAGCATTTATAAATAAAAATCCTGTTTTTCCTTAGAAACTCATTTTCTCCTTGATTTTGTGATTAACAACTGTGCCTTCTATGCTTTCATTCTGGCCATGCCTGGGCTCCCCCCTTCATCTTTAACTCCTCTCCACAAGCACTGCACTCACATCCCGGGAGGATCGATGTCTGGACCCAAAGTGAACAGAGGTCAGTGCCGTTAGGTCGGTGCTCCTCAGCCTGAGGAGGAAGCACCTTCCCATCTCAGAAGAGCCCTAGGAGGGCTCCCCTCCTCCCGTCCTTCCACTCCCCACCTCCCCGCCAAGAGTAAGCACAGATCTCAGATCGGAGGCCACATCTTATCTTCATACTATCTACTCCACTCCTTAAAGACCAGGCTAGAAAGATTTGTTCTTATGATGAGTCATTGCTTTCCAAAGCTATCAATGATCACTGTAAAGAAACTGTATTTCTCCTCAGGAGAAATGTTAAATCTGAGGACTGTGTTCCTGATTTGGAAACAAACATGGCTGTGACCAGTGTATCACAAATACAGCAAAAGGAAAACCTGTAGCTCTCTGTGATCATTTACAGCTGGGAAATTACAAGTCCTAGAAACAGGCAAAAGCATGAAGCACACATTGTAGGAGACGACAGCAGACACAAAGAATTCTTCGTCGTCCTGACCGTGTATGAGTATCCGACCTACAGTGAACGTGTGAGGCATGCAAGTCTCGCGAGGCTCTGGGCGTTTATGCCAAGATGACGGGCGAGGGGGCAGCAGGCTGCCCTGTGGGCGTCCAGGACGGGCTCGTTCGCCTGCAGGGGCCTCAGGTTTTACCCAGAGTAGCACAGTTCTTTTTTGCCCAAGGACAGGTCCTCGAAATTTATTTCTTTTAAAGCTCCTTTATGATCAAATATATTTAAAGTATATGCAGAGTACATCATGCAAAATGCCAGGCTGGATAAAGCACAAGATGGAATCAAGGTTGCTGGGAGAAACATCAATAACCTCAGATATGCAGACGACACCACTCTTACGGCAGAAAGCGAAGAACTTCAGAGCCTCTTGATAAAAGTGAAAGAGAAGAGTGAAAAAGCTGGCTTAAAATGCAGCATTCAGAAAACTAAGATCATGGCATCTGGTCCCATCACTTCATGGCAAATAGATGGGGAAACAATGGAAACAGTGACAGACTTTATTTTGGGGGTCTCCAAAATTTATTTTGGGGGGCTGCAGATGGTGACTGCAGCCTTGAAACTAAAAGACACTTGCTCCTTGGAAGAAAAGCTATGACAAGCCTAGACAGCATATTAAAAAGCAGAGACATTACTTTGCCGACAAAGATCCATCTAGCTAAAGCTATGGTTTTTCCAGTAGTCATGTATGGATGTGAGAACTGGACTTTATTATAAAGAAAGCTGAGCACCGAAGAATTGATGCTTTTGAACTGTGGTGTTGGAGAAGACTCCTGAGAGTCCCTTGGACTGCAAGGAGATCAAACCAGTCAATCCTAAAGATAATCAACCCTGAATATTCATTGGAAGGACTGATGCTAAAGATGAAGCTCCAGTACTTTGGCCACTTGATGTGAAGAACTGACTCTTTTGAAAAGACCCTGATGCTGGGAAAGACTGAAGGCAGGAGGAGAAGAGGATTACAGAGGATGAGATAGCTGGATGGCATTACCAACTCGATGGACATGAGTTTTAGTAAACTCTGGGACTTGGTGATGGAAAGGGCAGACTAGCGTGCTGCAGTCCATGGGATTGCAAAGAGTCGGACAGGACTGAGCGACTGAATTGAAATGATGATCAAAAACTCAAAACTCAAAGGAACAGCTAATTGTGAAAAGCCTAAATGTTGGTGACTACATGCTCCTTCATCTAAACCAGGGCACCTGGGAGTGAAGCAGAGCAAAGTGTGGGGCGGCCAGGCCCCCAGGGGAGCTTAACCCTATGGAGGAGACCATAGGGAAGCAGAGCCGGCCTGTGTTGCCCCCAAGGCAGTGGGGATGCCCTCCTCTCCCCTCCCTCTGCTCTCTCCCCGTTTGTTCCCATGACCTCCCCATGGGTCACGCCAAAGCACCCTCAGTTCTTAACTCACTGTTCTTCTGACTCACAGAAGTGCCAAAGAAGACAGGGGTTCAGTAATTCCCTTGTGTTATCCTTAATGCAATCTTTAAAACCAGCAGACAGAGGAATTAAAAAAATTTGGAATTTTGGTCAACATACTTACAGTAAACAAAGAGTTTAATCCCCAAACAACATCCTGAAACGAGAAGAAAGAAAAAAACAAGCTTCAGGTGAGGGTGGTCTTCAGATGAACCAGTAAGTCAGCATATTATGAAGGTTAGTTTTCTACAGTTATCTTAAAAGGCAGGGCCTAGGGAGTTAATCAGCAAAGTATCGTGGGGAAACAGAGCCTGCACGCAGGTCCGGTCCTCTCAGGCCCACCAGCCGCTGCCCACTTCTTGTGACCTCGGCGCAGACTGAGGCCTCTGAGCGGCTTCAGTCAGGACGGCTTTTATCCTCCACACCTGACTGAGCCAAGGTGCCATGTGCGAAAACGCGACAGAGGCAGGGAGCCAGCGTGTGCTGTGCCAGGCAGCCCAGAGCCTCAGACGGGCCGACGTGCTGCCCGCAGCCCTTCAGGTTAGGAGGCGGGGGGTGGTCACCACGGAAACGGCCTTGCTCAGAAGACCACATCTCTGCGCTGAAGGAAGGGCAGGCTGGGAACACCACTGCCCCCAGACCCAGTCTGAGGCGAGTGCTCCTCTGGGCAGGAGTGACCCCACGCCAGAGAGGCAGGGGCTGTGACACCGTGGAGCCACTTCACCACTCAAAGACGGCGGAAGTCAGGCAGCTGCTTGCCACTCACTCAACACTGGCCCAAAGCCCGGACCCTTCTGATAAGGGTCAGGCCTGGGAGGAAAGGCAGGTGGCCCAGGGGCAGCACCATGGGAAAGCCCGGAGACGACACACAGCCAGTGGTGCCACGTGGGCACCCAGGACACACCCCCCGAAGCCCACTCAAGCCACACTGGCAAAACAACTGGGGCCGGTTCCTTAGTCCCTGTGGCTCCCCGATCACCCCCCACCCCAGAGAGGCGCCCCCTCCAGCACACCTGGCTACGCCCGGCCACCCTCCTCTGTCTGAGGTGACCTCCAGCCTCCCCTTCCTCTGTCCCTGCCCACTCCTGGCATGTCTCCACTATGTCAGGGGGAGACTACTGTGCAAGCCTGGGGATCAGCAGGACGAGCAGGAGCAGTAAACCACTGCAGTGCCCGTGGTAAAGTCCGGAGGGCAGAGAGGACCTGACACCCCTCCACCCGTTGGGAGAGCCAGGGCAGGGGGACGAAGCGGGCCCACCCTTGGCCAGCAGCCCCAGGAGGGCAGGCAGGTGGCGAGGGGAGCAGGGTGGGCGGCCAGCCATGTGACCGGGACAGTGTGGACACTGCTGTCCTCACAGGAGGCTGGTTCCCCGATGGGGGGGGCCCAGGGAGGCTCTGGGCAGAGGCCCGCCCTTCACCTTCAGCGTCCTCGTGGGGGCCCAGCCAGTGCCGTCGATCGAATGTTCTCTCAGTAAACTGAAACAGACGGAAAAGCAGAGCGGTGAGTGAGGAGCGGCCAAGAGGCCTGCGAGCCGCAGCATGCCCCTGGGCGCAGCGGCACGGAGGGCTCCTGTCCGCCGGGACGGGCCCTCTCCTCTGTGGCTTTGCAGCCTCCTTACGGCTGAAGGCCCAGGGAAAGGTGTACAGATACTCGCACCCTCCAGTGGAACAGGAGCCTGTCCACACGCGCACACGCACGCACGCACACACGCTGTGCGGTCTGGCAGCCTGAGAAGTGGCGAGCAGCCTCCCCTTGCTTCCACGAGCTCGTCTCCCATCACCACGGAGACCAAGCAACCCCAGACACTTTCCACCCACTGCGTTCCTCCTGTGAATACTTGGAGCCGATGCTCATTTTTCCAGTGGCGGGGGGGCCCATCTTTTTCGTATTGATTGAAAGGACTGTTTACGTATGAGGGGTGCAATCCTGCTGATACCTTCTCTTTCAATTTGTGTGTTTTTAATTTTAATGTGGCTAAATCTATCGACTATTTTCCTTCATGGTTTCTAGCTTTTGTAGCAGGTGACCATCTGTTAAATTCCTACTATATTTTGTTAGTAATCTGATTTCTCAAAAAACAGCAGAAGTGACCAGAGAAACGCCCTCTCTGGATCCACTCTAACTGGAGAAGCGGAGACAAGGCACTTAGGATCTGAAAGTGAAGATCACACATTTCTAAAGTTTCAACACTTAAAGAGCAGATACTTAAAAGGGAATGCCTTTAAAAAAAATACGCTATCATAAAATGTATTTTTCACTATCAAAAGCCACAGTGGAGGTGAAGGTGGGTATCCTCGTGCCTGTAGGGAGGACGGTTAGAGTCTGCACACGGCCTTTCACAGGTGCTGGCGTTCTCTGCGGGGAGAAGAGGATGAGAGGACAGGACACAGAGGCAGGGCCTGAGCAGGGCGAGATCTCAGCAAGGGAGCACCCACCACGCCGGAGACACTCTCCAGATGGAGCGGCCAAGCTCCCCAGCTCACACGGCTGCCAGTGGTGGGCCAGGACTCGGCCAGGGAGCCAGCACCAGAGCCCGGCAAACTGACCTCACTGCCCTGCCAGAGAACGTGTGGGACGCAAGACAAACACAGCCCAGAAGCTAAACTGACTTGAAAACCACCTCCACCACCCCACCACACAACCTTTCCAGTTCTCTACATTAGTGACCAGCAAGCTCAAGAAGCAGGCAGTGGCTGGTTCCCAGCCATCTGCCCCTAGAAGGGCAGGGCCCTAGGCACCACAGATAAGAAACCCCAGGGACGCGCTCCTGCGCACACCGAGACAGTCTTGGTAAAGAGAGGACGCTGAGGGGGCTCCCTGGCGGTCCAGTGGTTAGGACTCTGCACTTCCACTGCCGGGGCCTGGGGCTCATCCCTGGCCAGGGAACGAAGATCCCATAAGCCACGTGCGTGCAGCGAAAAAAAGTAGAAAAGAAAAACCACAAGAGAGGACATTTAAATACAAGTGTGGGGGGGTCTTCTGAAGCCTGCCATCCACATTATCCCCCCACCTTGAATCCTGTTAATCATAATTTCCCCTTTTATCTAAAATCAGCCACATGGCGGGAGTGTGTCTCTTATTAAAATAAGAGGGGACAGAGTAAAGGTCCTTAGAGGGGGCATCCTGGGTGGACTGCAGAGGCCAGGCTGGGATGGGGGAGCTGAGAGACCTCTCCAAAGCCTCCCTTCTCCGGGCCCAGCCTCAGCGTGTCCTCTCAGGGGAGGTGACCCCTGGGAAGCCCAGCCTCAGAGTGTCCTCTCGGGGGAGGTGACCCCTGGGAGGCC